>CM035156.1:117926161-118108747 GCA_020205615.1 Panax quinquefolius | reverse complement strand
CATTCTCCAAAAATATTTTTCAAGAATTTAATTTGCCAACGGGGATTGGCTACACGTAAATAATTCTATTGAATTGAATTATTGATATGAGTCTATGCTATTAGATTCAGCTAGACTAATGTTTATAAAAAAAAACTCTAAGTGTTCATTGAAAGAAATTTCCCGAACCAAATTGTTTTGGTGCGGAATCGAAAAAGACTGAGGTAAGAAATTTTGTGCGCCTAAGGCGGATAAGAGGAACAAAAGGTTCTGACCAGTAGTACTTGGCCAGTACAGGGCATATCGGGCTAATCACCCTTTGTGTCCGTAAGTTATGACAGTTTGCAGATGAATTTCCATAAAACCTTTGCGAAAATGACAGACAAATAGTCTATATGACTCCTCAACACAATTTGAAAATTTTTACTCTTGTGAGTGATGTATTGGGTAGCATGTGATGTTGTGTATGCAAGGTAGGAGGTGTAAGTTGAATTTCGTGGACGAAATTCTTAGAAGAAGGGGTGAATGTGATAACCCGAGAATTTAGACAATTTTATAAATCTTAAAAGATTGAATAGAGGTTAAATAATAAAACTAGAGAGAAAATAAGTGTATGTATTTAACATTTTTAGGAATGAATTTTTGTTAATTTAAAAAAAAACACTGTTGGTGAAGGTCTACAGTGTTATGAAAATCTGTGTATATGGCCATATGTGTGTGGTTAAGGGTTAAGGGTTAAGGGTTAAGGGTTGACCATATAAATTATATCAGTCACAAACCCTAATAATATAGTAAGAGCCTTGACGTTCAGTTAGAAAACCCCTATCGACTGATAAGAAACCCTATTACCGGCTATAGAAACCCTAATTTGATTTTCGGGAATCCGTAACCCTAATTCAAAATAATAAAACCCTAATTGGGAAGCTTGAAGATAAGTATAAAGTTTTTATGTTATTAATTGTAAATATAATTAGGGATAACACTAATTAATTAATTAGGAAGCCCTAATTTCTAATGTTGGAAACCCTAATGTACAATTAGAGAAAACCTAATTATTAAATTATAAAGTTTAATGTTAATTAGGAAGCCTTAACCCTAATTAGCAAGCTTGAATGTGATTAGTAAACTTTATTATAATTAGGGAACCCTAATTATAATTTTCTATTTTTAGAACCTAATTAGAAAAGTCTAGAATATTAATTTGTGTAATCTTAGGGGTAAACCCTAAGGGTTAAAACCTAATAATTATGGAAAGTTACCAAGTTGCCATGCACTTTGTGAGTCAAAAGACCAAACTACCCTTCTTTATATTTTAATGAGGTGGAGTGTAGATCTAACCCTGTCTGTGGTTGATAACCAACCCTAGGATAGCCATGTGGTCTAGAAAGCTGTTTTAATCAATCAACAACTGATCACATGATCAGCCATTGCATATTATCATTTTATATATAGATCAAAGAGAGGAAAAGTCACAAAACCAAGCTAAATTACATCCTTACACTCAACCAAACTTTTCTCTCTCCTTAGCCACGAAAATATTGAGTAAATCAGTCACTAGTAAGAGCACTAACAAGCCAAAAACAGATCACAAAGATTAGAGTCAAGATCAAAGCATTTATGAAGTATAAACCCTAATTCTAGAAATCCTTAGATTTGATGTTAGATGTTGTGATTTTATGTTTAAATGTGTAGTATGTAGTATATATTAGTGATCTGGGTTGTAATATCCCAGATCCATAACATCTAGATGATCAAAATAGAAGTTTTTAGAAATCTAGAAAACTGGAAATATGTGGTCTGACAAACGAATGTCAGACCCCATAGATCTTTGCCTGTTTATAATTTTGGTTGTTTAAATAGTTGTACTTGTAGTATGTTGTAAGGTCTTTGATCTGGAACTTGAATCAAGCCCAGATCATGTATAAATTAAAAGTTATGAGCAGTCAAACTGCGTTGACCGGTCATGGAGACTGAGTTTCTAGGCAACCCAGAAACCCAGATCTCATCTGACAACATATTCTGAGCTTCAGATCTTGATGTATGATATTGTTTAGATCCTATTGTTAGTTAGATCTTATAGCCTGGTATATGAACTGTCTATAAATGCCTCTAGAAACCTCAGATCATACACATAATGGAAATTAGTGGTGGTCAAAGTATGGTTGACCATCATGCTGGATGAAGATTTTTGGGAAACCCAGATCTTCAAGAACCGTTTCTTGACCCCTAGTTTGACCGATCTAAAACTTACTGATTTGATGTTGTTAAGTAGATCTGTTGATATATAATTGTAGTTTGACATCCCTTCTACATGTTGGAACTCTTAGATCACACAAACAAGACCTATATTGCAATCCATAAGGACCCAAAGTAGCTAGCTCGACTGTTCTTCATTTTCTGGGTAACCCAGAAAATGAAGAACATGTCTGACAAGGACTTTGATGGCCTATAACTTGCTGTTAAGATGCATAATGGCCATGAAAGTTGTTTGTAGTTGTAGTACTACATAAGTACTATAATCATAACATATTAGCCAGCCCAGAAACGTAATGAACAAAGATCTAAGACTAGTCAAACCTGAAGACTCGAACTCTGACATGATGTTCTAGGCAGCTCAAGAACAACCCAAGAAAACCTATAGCAATAGTTTCATCGCTATAGGGCCCTTTAGCGATAGATTAATTATAAAATTAGTATTTTTATTAAATAATTAGTATTAAATGGTTTTTAATTATCAAAAATACATAATAAAATCCTAAAAATTATTTTAAAGCCTAAAAATTAGTTTTTAATTATTTTGAGTATATTTCATAAATATTTAATATTTTTGAATATAATGGTATTTAATTTATTTAATTATATTTAAATAAATTACTTAGAAATGATTTTAATACTTGAAAAATCATGAAAAATTATACTACTGGTGTTAGAAAATATTTTAAGTTATTTTTAATGACTTTTGAAATTTTGTGATGAATTTTATTAATAAATTATTGTTAATGATAGTTAATTTATTTAATGAAGTTATTAAACAAATTATGGAAAAATAGAATTAATGCTTTAAAAATTATATGAAAATAATTTAAGTGTTATAAAAAATTTGAAGTTATAAAATATAACTTTTGATATTTTGCCATGGAAATATTAATATTTTAATATTAATGTCAATTATCTGATAATAAATTTAAGTGATTAAAAATACCTTGTGATATTATAAATATATTATAATATTATGTTATGATTTTTATTGATATTTAATATTAAATTAACATTAATGATTAAGGAATTATGTGATATTTAAATTATATAAATACGTTATTAATGATTGAAAAATCATGATAAATAGTAATAATTACTAGGAAATTATTATGAGCCTATGGAAAATTATTTTGACTTATTTATAAATTATCTAAGATAAGTGTTTAGGCAGAGTTTAATTGAACTTAAACTCGATAATTGTCCCGATCAGAAACATTTGGATGTAATAATAGTACCGAACTCAACTCGACCGCAATAGTTTGACTTGATGCTAGGTCTTATGTGTTGTATAGACTAATAGGATTATGTGGTAATGTGTTTAGGTTATTTTATACTGTGATGATATTATTCTAATATTTGGAGATCGGTATTATCTATATTAGGTCTTCGGATAAAGCTAAATTATATTTCAGAATTCAAGAATCAATCCATGACATGCAAGTTCTTCTTAACTCTACTAAGAGTTGTTTCATTCAGATATGCTTATGGTTAATCATTACTGATTGCCATGTAGAATTGTACTTTGTACATCTTGTATGTATAAGTTAGGTATGAAAGGTTGATCACCTTCATTACCATTCGGTTCAGATAAAATTGTTCATGTTTAATACTTATTCAGTCAAAAGTTTGTTCGTGCTAGTTCTGAATTACATTGATGAATTATAGCAAGTCTATTATTCAAACTCTTTCAATCATGATATATCCTTAAATTGTATTTAAACTTGATGGGCAACTTTCATGCTCACCCTTGCTATATCATGATAAAACATTGCAGATTAAGGCGAATGCTTCGGATACAATGAAAAGTTAAAGCCAAGTTCAGCTTGGGAGTATGTGTGTACCTAGATTCGTAACAGTAATTTATTATAATAACATTGTATGTTAGATAGGATAATGAATTGTGTTTAAGTTATGATTACTGAACCTTGTGGATAGTGTATAATGTTTAATATATAAACAATTTATGTTTATATCTTCCGCAATAGATAGAAATAGTGCACCAGATCTGTGGTGATTTAGGACCCGGATTTGGGGGCGCTACAAGGGATCTATCCGGTGATACACACATCAGCAGAGGTCAGCCAACCCTGACAAGTTCATACTGTTGGCAATAACTCCGACAGGGTGATAGGATATGTTATACACATCCTCAAACAAACAAAGCTTTATCCCCATAGATCTCTTATACACAAGAGGCACCTCTATGGAGAATGAAGTCTGTGTCTAGGATTCACAACTCTGGTGATAGCCCCAACATCAACATACTTGAAGACTTGGATCGCATGTCCAAGGCATCACTGATTGTCATCCCAACAAGATTAACCGGCAATCATTTCATTCATGCATCATACATTTGCATCATGTTGCTGCACATAACATCATGTTTTATCTTGTTGCATTCCAAGTGTCTAGGATTCTTTATCCTATCCATGCCTTGCATTGCATGAATATGATAAAGAGGGACATCTGTATACACTCAAAATTTTTCTGCACACCTATTACTAACATTGTAGGAGGGCAGATTCATCTTTCGGACATAACCTTGGAAGACATCTCACATCCATTCCGGATACTACTGGAAGTTCAATTTCAACACCAAACCACACACCGGGAATATCAGTCTCAACCCCGGAACACACACCGGAAGGATCATTTCCAACCTCGGAGATAACCCCGAGTTTCATCCTTGGCGATAACACCAAGGAATGTTGTTGCAGTTCCGGTGATAACTCTGGAAATGCTTGTTTTAAATGCATGCAATCACCTTCAATCAGACCTACCGCCGAAGCACTCATACCACAGACCCATAGCTAACTTTGGGCAGACAGGCACACTTGCAAATGACATTGCAACATTCAAACAAGCAGTCCAATCTCAGATATAACCCTGAGCAACATCTTCTTTCAATTAAAACCGGTGATAACCCCGATGAAGAGTCACACGTCATCTTGCAACCTCAACACTTGCGCGTTATCTCAACACTTCAGACATACATACAACAATGTCCTACAAGAACCAAGGAGTTCCAATCCCGAGTGACTATTACGCGTGACAGCATACTGGATAGAATTTTAAGCTTGAAGACCATGGGCATGGTCCCCTCTTCAAGACTTCGTACAACCTCTAATCCATGTCATTGTGTAAATCTCGATAAAAGCAGTCCGAAGAAGGTCGTATATACCTCATTTGGATGCTCAGATTGAAGTTCTGTAAGTTCGAGTGGACATTATAGTGCATGAGTGCACGCATTTCAAGATGACGGGACCTACGAAATATGGGGCACCCCGGGCAGCCGCAGGGGCATCTGTGGCTACCGAAGGTACACCTGCGGCTCCCCCCTCTATAAATAGAGGGCTTGGGGTAGCCATTTGGAAAAAAGAAAAAGGCAAGGAAGCCCTGCCAAATTTTCTTTGTACACACCCATATTGAGTGTTTGCTCTTTTTTAAACATATGTTAGCTCATATATAACAATACATTTACCTGCGGGAGCTGAGTATTTATCCATATAGAGTCATAGAAGTCTTCATTGGCAGCCCACTGTAAGCCTTCTCACACTCTATAAAGCCTTTCTCTTCATCTTTACACACACTATTCTACACATTGAGAGTCGTGTGGTGTGCTTATGCCCGGACTTCAGTCTGTGGTTTTCATTTTTTTCTGTATATATATATTTATATATGTATATATTTATATATGGACTAACATTATCGAGTTATGCCTCGATTGAGCCTAAACTTATGTCTGGAGCATTTACTTGCTTATATATATATATATATTTATATTTCTGTCAGGCCTGGAGTTTACTTCGTGGCCTTTTACAGCTTTATTTACATTTTATCCTGCCTGGAGTTTACTTCGTGGCGGTTAATCACTTTTACAGCTTTATTTACATTTCGTCCCGCCTGGAGTTTACTTCATGGTGGTTGATCGCTTTTACAGCTTTATTTACATTTCGTCCCGCCTAGAGTTTACTTCGTGGCGGTTGATAACATTTACTGCTTTATTTATATTTCTGATTCCTTATGGAGTTGCTTCATGGTGGTTGATCATGTCTGTATATATATATTTATAGATTATATATATATATATACAACTACATACTACTTTCCATATAAACTGCAGTACACTACAACAAAAAGGCTTATCAGCGACGGCACATCAGCGACCGCATACGATCGCAGATGGCCATCTCATGACCATATGCGTCACGCCGAGATATGAGTCACGCGATAATCTAATCCTTTGGAAGGACATCGGCGACCAACAATAGCGAATTTAATTATTAGCGATCGTAATTAGCTACCGATATTGGCCGCATTATTATGACTTATGCTGAGTCATTTGTCATGTGTGACGTGTCACATGTGTTAGCGACCAATAATAGTGACCGCAGTGGTCGCTAGATTCAAAGAAGCTGAAGTGGTCACGATATAGCTTTTAGCGATCAGACGCGTCACGATGCTTTTTTTTTTAAAATTTTGCCTATTTTATTGATTTCCCAAAAATAACCCGCTTGTACACTTTCAATCCCAACACATATATATATATATATATATATATACAAGCATCCATATTAACATCCATCCAATACAATACAAAACATTCATCCATGAATAAACATTCATCCAATACAATACAAAACATTCATCCAACACAATATAATCGATATCGTAAACATCCATATAAACTAATACAATTGTCCAAAGAATGAATCTAAAAGAGTACAAGGCTTTAAAAATCTAAAAAAATAAGTCTAGCGCGCTTCATGGATCATCCAAATAAGGATCCTATAATTATCAAAGTAATAAAACATATATGTTACATATAAGTAAGACATCGACTCGTAGACTATAAACATATAAGACAATGTAGCTAAACAATAAACGATATATATATACCGCTCGCCTGTTGTTGTCGCCGCCGCCTCGCCTCGCTGCCGCCGCCATCGCCTCCGCCAACTCATCAGACTGTAGAGACCGCAGATGCCCGCCCAAGATATTTAAGAAGATCACGATCTCGACAGATCGCTTCTCACATGATCAAGCAGGAGTATGATAGGTCGGATAACCTCGACGATCGTGGTAGATCGGGTGGCGAGTCGCCTGCGTGCCATCGATGGTTGGGCGCCGTCTTTGTCCCTGGCCTTTGACATAATTTTTCTTCACGATGGACGCCTCTCCCATAATTCTTGATCAATCGACGGACGCGGGTGCCTTCGTGGATAGCGCTAGTTCATTAAGCCCTTATAAGTGTCTCCGTCAAGATGAACAATTAAATAGTTAAAATAAATAAAAAAATACTAAAAAAGGTCGTTATAATTTATAAACAACATATTAGGATAAAGTGAACTTATTACCGCTTATCTCGAACAGCCTTCTGTGTAGACCATCGCTGGTGGCTACATACACATCCAACCAATTGATAGGTCAATTTTGAGACCGAGACTCCTATAGTTCATTTTCTCATATTATTATGTAAACATATGATATTTTAGCTACAAAAGATGATCAGAACATAACATACGCATTCTCGGCAAAGAATGTGTCGCAATTGTGATATACCGCCACTCCGACACGTGCTCTTTGCTTTTCTCGCCATCTCGATACACCGAGGATCTGTTCGAGGCGGCAGTCTTCTTCGCGCTTTCGACTCGACCCAGCCTCTCTCACTCTCCATCGGTCACACATCTACACCTATATGGGATGTGCGCACCACTGTGGGCTACGCTCATGCATATACCGCTTCACCCCGCCCCGGATGGTCAATCTCAAAGATTGTGCAGGCTTTTTGTCGCTCCTTGTTCAAATTATCTTTAGTTCAGATGCATGACTTCTCGCTGTAATAGTGTCTCAATAATCGATGCACGTAAGGCCGTCCCATCTATATATCGCTTCGCAAATAAAATAACAATAATAATATTAAAATCTGTTATATTACTAAACAATATTATTTGATTAACTATGTATTATCTATCGAGTGATAAAAAATATACCAAATTCAAATTTCAAATCAGATCCTTATGGGCGTAGAGGTGTGTCATTTCATGTAATCATGGCGTAGTCCTATTACAGAAGCATAATTGTGAAATGCACTTCACAATTTTACTATCTTGAAAATCACTACAATATACAATAATTTATATTAAAACCCTTACATTTAAATCACTACTATATTTATAAAATGAAAATATTAAACCCTTATATATATATACACGATGTTTAACTTACGTGTTATCTCGGAGGAGGACGGATCTCAGATAAGAATGCGATCATCCCGGATTAGCTTTGGCCTTCGGCACATGATTAGGGGTTCTCACCCAACCCAAGGCCAGGTGTTGCAGTTCAAAAGACATCTATAAATAAAAAATTTAGGATGTTAGTATAAGTTATAAATGAAAGGTACATAAACATGTCGTGGATATATAGAGAACATCGTGATATGTAATTGTATGTAAATAAAAGGACAATAGGATAGGATAGTCTAGGCCACTAGGATAGTCTAGGCGTGTATATTTAAGTTACTTAAGGTTGCTTTTAGCATCACCAAACTTTATTTAATCATCTAACTCATTTTGACTTATCAAAGCTCACTTTAGCTCGAAAAGAGAGATTAAATTGGTTTTCTTGTTGGCTTTATTAATTACCATGTTTGGGAATCATTACTAGCATGTATGAGCAACTTTGTATCTTCTCATAATAGTCCTTTAAGGTCAGGTACTATGAATTGTCCAAAACAGTCCATTTTTGGCTTTAAAATGTGATTTTTAACAAGTCTCATGCTCAAAATGGCTTGGGCTTGGTTCCTTTAGTTTGTGTAGCTTTTTATGCCCTATTATGACTATTGAAACTTGTGTATGGGGTCCAGGTATGGTGGTTCACTATTTTAGTGTTCATTGTTCTATAAAGCTTATTTTCATTGATTTTTAAGCAAGAATTTGCACAACACACCATGTAGACCTTAACTAACTTAGGGAACCATTTTTACATGTTATCTATAGGCAATGTATGTACTCCTCACTATCTAACAACACTAGTCACACAAGTTGGCCATAACAAATTCCTTTATAGGCACAATTTTGGCTACCAAATCCCCTCAATACCACAATAGAACACATATGGTCTTTAAGCATTCCTATAAACCTTAAATCACCATGAAAACTCATAAGCACATACCGCATGTTTGAAAACCGAGTTCAATCTTTCCATACTCGCATGTTTGTACTAATATGTTCCAAATATTAGATAAGTAAGAAAATGGAATGAGAAATCCAATAAGAGTATATGCAAAAATGAATGTGGCATAGAATCGATTGTGACTCATTGCCATCACATATACACTAATGCATATATGGCCATTCGACTTATATATGAAGATTTAGACAAGTATGGATATTTTAGAAACAACTCATTAATAGTGTGATTGAAGTTATGGTGCTTGGTTTGTGTTTTGTACTTTTCATTTTCTTTTCTATTCTAAACGATTTCTATCTTTTAGCATACATATTAATAAGTGTCATTTTCTTTTATCTTCTCGATCGTGAATTATGGAAAACTTCTTTGAACATTCTTCTTGATTGAATTATGGATAAACTTCATTCCTAGTTATGTTTTATGTTATACTCATGTTCAAGTTATATGGCCATTTGACTTATATATGAAAAAAAATTCTACAGAGAGTCTCCCTATAATATGGACTATCCACATGCACGAAGGCATGCATACTTGACCAATTTCAAAGAAAATATAATCCCAACACACAAAAAATGTAATGTGCACAACTATAATTCAAGGCACAATTTAGGAGAATCCAATATTAGTAAAACAATAAAGAAGCCCAAAATTGTCCCAATTTCAAAGAATATCAACAATAATTTATTTAAATTTCAAAGTAAAAATATATTCAAAGAAGAATGTTATATTCAAAAATTTTCCAAATTTCAAAGAATCGTTATTCAAGAATAACAAATTATCCAACTTTAGATAATCTCATATTAAAACATGAAACCTAATCATGCATGTTCCCAAATTATTCTTGTGGTGTAAAGTGTGTGTATATATTCTTATAAAATTATACATATAAGATGTACGTGTGTGTATATATATACATATAGGTATTAATCAACTCATAAAAGAAATCTCTTTCTTAAATTCATTGATTATCCCAAAAGTTTCATACCCTTTGTGGTTATACCCATTTTGAATCTCTCTTTCTTAAATTCATTGATTGGCCCTGTAAGGCTTGGCTAAGCTTGGCTTTGCTGGCCTCAGATGGCCTCTGGCCCCAAGGCCAACCCATCACCCAATAGTCCCTTAAAGGCTCTAGTGGATCACTTAGTTTAAAATCCCTACATCATTTAACAAAGACCAATTGGATATTAGACTCAATGTTGGTGGTTTGACATTTATTAATGTAAGTGCAACTAATTCAATTTGATATCATCTCCTCTTATTTAAAAGTATATAGCATTGGTCCTTGCGCTCACAATTATATAGACCAACTCACTTTAAGCGTGTGACCTAGGAATAACCAAAATACGATTACATTAGAAATCAACATGCCATTGGTGGGAAATAAATGCTTAAGCATAAATTTTGTCAATCCTAATTATCCTCCTACCCTACCCAACAAGATTTGGACCACAAAGATATCTCTCAAGAGGTATGAAATCTATAATAATTCCAAGTGTCAAACACAAATACCAACTCATGAACCACAAATACCAACATTATACAAAAAATATTAACATTAGAGACTAACCCATTATACTAACATTATACAAAAAATATTAACATTAGAGACTAACATTATACAAAATAATTCCAAGTGCCAAAAACACAAATACCAACTCATAAACCACAAATACCAACATTATACAAAAAATATTAACATTAGAGACTAACCAATTATACTAACATTATACAAAAAATATTAACATTAGAGACTAACATTATACAAAATAATTCCAAGTGCCAAACACAAATACCAACATTATATAAAAAATATTAACATTAGAGACTAACCCATTATACTAACATGGAGACTAATACATTCAATCAAACATTTGAACCACATAAATTAACAAAAATCGCATTCAATCGAAACCCACAAGCTACAATAATGTAAAAAGAAGAAGAAAACCCAAATATTCGTATATAACATAACACACACACACACACACACACACACATATATATATATATATATATCAAATATTTGTTATATAATTTGGTACCTAACACCAATCAAGGAGAAAGCCAACCCAATCGCGCGACAACAACGAGATTTCTTCTTCTCATTCTTTTCCCCCTTCTTCCTCTTCTCCCTATTCGGTCTCCCTCTTATTTTTTCCTTTCTGATCCTGCTACTGCCGAATGAAAGACTGATAGATTAAAAGGATCACGATCGCATCGATGATCGCATCGACGGTCGCACGATTATAAGTTGTCACAAAAAACTACGCTACCAACATTTCTTGCCAAATTTTGTGTGGGAAATTTGTTCTAGCGATCGAAAAACCGATCATGATCGGTCGTCGATGTCACTTAGCTTAATCGGAATATAATATGGTCGTTGATATCGGTCGCTATTAAGACTATCAGTGACCGGATATGCGGTAGCTGATATAATTGGTCGCTGATAGGCCTTTTTCTTGTAGTGGTATCATGTGAGCCTAGGAATCATGTGATCACAGATTCAGTCTACTGAATCTAGATTTGATTCGTGATGCACATTTTCAAATTGTAGCGACTTGAACATTATTTACTTGTCTCAATTTCCTGGATGGTCATGTATACCCATAAGGAGTTCTAAGATCGGCAGATATTATTTTCTTGAAGATGTCTCACATCTCGAAAATAAAAGCAAACAAGCCGAACATTTTAATAATAAAATGGAAGTATGAAAAGGTCTCAATTCCTATTGAGCACAGGGTTTGAAAAACCTATTTTTTACAAAATGTCATTGCTATATCTTGCTTAAAACTGTATTTTTCTATAAATTCAAACCCTTTGTATATAAGTGCAAACGAGACCTCACACTACTTTTAAATAATTGCACATTGACTCACACAGACACACACACACGCATTCATATAACAGTTTCTTTGAGAAGTTGCGGTCACCATGGCAACACGAATGTGGGGGGGTGCCTAACACCTTCCCTCCGCATAATTAAGCCCCCGAAACCAAATGAATCTCGGTTTCACAAACCCGTTTAGCAGTGTCACATCACTGGGTTAATGTGCAAACCTTTTCGGTTGCGTTGGTACAACCAATTAAAAACACCAACTGGCGACTCTTAAAGTCAAATCGTAGACATTACACATGTTGGACCTTTTTCACTTCTTTTTTCAAACAAATCTCACATTAACATGAGAACACCAAAGAATAAGTAACGAAAAGGGACAACTAAAAATCCCGACGTCGACATCAGACAACAAATTCAAAACATCAAACAAGAAAAAACACAAACATACAGAGATCTATGGTCATTGACATTAGCTTGTCAGACCATTTTCTAGGGTTCATGTTGTTTTTGAAAACTTAACTTTTAATGCATTTTGATGCTATAGATCTATGGTATATCACCATAGATCATCATGAAACATGTTCTAGCAAGCATCTAAACACATAAACATATAATTATCTTAAGCATTCAAGATCAAAGTGAAGTAGGGTTTTATACCTTTCTTTTGAATATGCTTTGATCTCCCTTCTCCAATCTAATCTTAGTGATTCTAGGGTTTATTTGGTGACTGATCCACTCAAGGAATTCGATGGTTTGGGATAGAGAGAGAGTTGTTGAGAAATTTTGGAATTTTGGTGAACTTTCTCTCTCCAAATCTATTTATATTACTTTGATTCATGAATGATCTAATGTTAGTTGTCAATTGGAGGTTAAATACTGATATTTTAATGCCACAAAGTCAAGTTATTAGTTCACCAACTAAAGGTATTGCCAATTCTACAAGTTACTTACTAAAATATCCAAAAAGAGTACTTTGGTCATTGCACAAGCAATTTTAATGGCAAATATGGAATTAAACAAACCCTTAGGGTTTAACCCTAAGGTTCTAACCCTTAGATTTTAAAACATTAGCTTGCTAGGATTTTCTAAATTAGGATTTAAATTATAAAATTTAAAAGTTTAAAACTAAAATTTGGGTTTCCTAATTAAATTAGGTTTTCCTAATCATATTAGTGTTTAATAAACACATCATGCTCCACAATTAGAAATACTGTTTCCTAATTTAGGGTTTAGGATTCTTGGATATGAAATTAGGATTTCCCAGCTTTCAATTAGGGTTCTTAACTACGCGTTAGGGTTTCTAATATTGAGATTAGGGTTTTTAATCTCTCATTAGGCTTTACTAACATTATACCTTACTCGATCAATCACTGATCAAAATTCTATACTGTACAAGCACATACTCAATGATACACTTATCATAACTGTATTTTCTATCGAATCCCTATCTGGACTTAGGGTTAGGGTTTCTATTCTCATTAACCACAACTGTACTCTTATTTTCCTCAGTCAACACACAAATTGACTCATTCTCTATACTTGTATCATAGATACACAAAACAATATTAACATTCAATATTAATATTAAATAAAAAAAATTATTCATAAATTTCAGATTATTCGAAATCCTGGGTTATTACATTCACCCCTCCTTAAATGGATTCCGTCCTCGGAATCACAGCTTTTTTACTCCCAACAATCTTTGAAAGTTGTATCATCAATTCACTCTTATCAATAAAATATTCATTTTTGTCTCAACATTCTAACCTGTGATTTGGATTTTTAAAAGAAAATAATTCACAGCTTATATCACCAATATTTCTCGCGTAATTTAATTATTAAGCGGAATTATTACCTATCGCCACCTCCTGGGCAGCCTCAGAATCTTGAGCCATCATATTAAATGTACGGGCTATTAATCTACCTGGCTAAGTAGGTTCTTTAATCGCCAAGGTTTCTCTACCGGTTCCATTGTTGGCACTCCACTTCTCCCTATTCCTCTCTAGACAGTTTCGAACCAGATGATCGGTTGATCCACAAGCATAACAACCTTATATCTTCTTCGGATTAGGGCAATTGGACGACATGTGTCCCTCTTGACCACAATTATAACAAACTCCCTTCTTCTTCAGACAAAGTCCTGGATGATTCTTTACATAGTTCGCACAAGGCTCTCCTCCTTTCTTATTCCCTTCTTTCTTATTACCCGACTGGGTATTCTCGCTCCACTTTCTCTTGTTTGGATTACTACCACCTCTGCTTCCACCATCATTTGTCTTCTTCTTCTTCTCCTGATTATAACGGTATGCATCTTCACTTCCCCCTTCAGCAATTATTGCCTTCTCCAACAAATCCACAAACGTATTAATTTGTAATACAGCTACTTTGTTGTATATACCCGGTTTTAATCCATTCTCAAACCTTCTTGCCTTCCGTAGCTCCCTTAAATTTTGGTGGTCCTACCGCTTTAAAGTCCTTAAAGTTAGTTAATCTATCGGCTGGCTGATTTCTCGCTCTTTCTCTTTCTGCTGGAGCTCTATTTCATATAGCTTGGGCTACCATATCCACAAAATTCTGCATCTGATCCGCTTGACCTCCTTCATTATTCAAAGACTGCTCTTCTCTTTGATTTTGATTATGTCGTCTAGGCGACATTATCTGACTTAAATAAAAATCCTATATTAATTCTATTTCTCTACACAAGCTCTTATTCATCACACAATAAGAATTTAACACAAAGTTCTCATATAATTGCAAATTTATTCAAATAGCACACAGTACATTTAGTACTTAACATATACAACTATCCCTTTTTCATAAATATCAGGATTAACAACACAATTTTAAACAAAAGTTGTAATTCTCCGACTTTAAACAAAAAGTCATAATTCTCCATTCACACACAACTATTCCCAGTTCATCAAACTTACCACACCTAGGGGTTTAGGAACTTGCCACAATTATATGAGTTTATGAACTTATCCTAGTCAGACCTTTGACGTCCATTCGCTGAGGGGTTCAAAACAACTCATATAATTATGAGTCATGAACTTACCATAAGTATGAGTTATAAGAACTCATAAATTAATCCCAATCTTATATTTATATAGAAAATAAAGATTTTATTCATACAAACATACATATTTACATATGTTCAAACATCATTCTCGAAATTATATACTTAATATTATACATTATCAGAAGATACTACCGCTTATACTTAAGTTATCTACCTTCCACTCCCTTCACCATTCTTCTTCTTACCGGGACACTTGTTGAATCCATGACCCGTTCCTCCGCATGATAAACACTTCCTCATATTCGGCTTAGGACAATGTTGGGAAACATGTTCTTCCTGCTTACAATTGAAGCACATATTTTTCCACATCATGCATTCTCCCGCGTGAGTCTTTCCACACTTGCTACATACTTTCTTCTTCTTCAGGTTTGAATTTTCAGAGTTGTCACTATCGTGTTCCCTCTTTCTCTTATTCTTGCACTTTTTGTAACAACCCAAAACCCTAATAAGACTCGTATGTGTAAAATCCCATTATATAAATAAAATTTCTCCGTTCTGAATGTGTTATGTGTTAATATATACTTTATTTGACAAATTTTACCAAATAAATTTTTTGTCCAAAAAACGTCGTGCTTGACACCTCGTGCTTAAATTTTTTTTTCGTAATCGGACTTTTCGGTAAAATTATTTTGACAAGTTGCTTTGTCGTGCTTGTTAGGATTAGTGAGAAATTTAGGTTAACAATCCTAGATTAACAAACCTTAACCCTAATTTATAAACTAAACCTTAATTAGCTAATTAAACCTTAATTAGATTAACTTAACCCCTAATCATGGTTAGTAAACATCAATTAGGTACTAATAAACATCACTTAAACATCCTAATCATTAGAAACAAAACCCTAATCAAGATTAGTGAAGATTTAAGCCTAATTAAGCTACTAAACAAACCTAACTAGCTCACAAGTAGGATAGGAGTGACCATTGCAAGTCCCTAGGCCGCACATGACATGCTTGTAACTCCCAAGCATGACAATAGTCATCAAATCAGATATTTGTAGAGGCAAGTTGCACAAAAATGACCAAAAAGCCAAGTTGAAGAATTCTATAAATAGGAACCTTAGGGTTAAACAAACTCACGAAATTCCTAAGACTAGATACACTTATAAACTTACCAAATCAAGCCTGGGTGATAGCAGCAACAATATCAAAAGCTGGAATCGAAAATCATTCAAGAAAAGGTACAAACCCTAGTTCATAATTAGCTCTATAATCCTATGTTAGATTTGTTGTTTAGATGTTTAGAATTATGTATTAGTATGTTAGAAAGTATTTTAGATTGGTAGAACACGTTTTCATAACATCTAGATGCCTTAATTAAGTGTTTTAAGAAATCTGGAAATTTTGAAAACTAAGTCTGCAGTCGAATGTCAGGGCTTATAGATTCATATGTGTTTATGTTTTGGTCCGTTAATTATTTGGTATTTGTAGCCTGTTAGTAGGTCTTTAATCTGGAAAAGAAAACAGGTTCATTTGAACCATAGATTTCAAGTTATAAGCAGTCAAAGTGGTTGACCGTTCACGGATTGCAGTTTTCTGGGTTACCCAGAAAACTCAAGAACAGTCGAACCGGCTACTTTGACCAACCTGTTTAATCATCTTCTGTTTGTGATTTTTGTAAGTTTTTGTTATAGCATAAACCCTATTATATATACTACATATCTATGATCTTAAATTGAACAAACAACATATAGGTTTACTGGAATTAATGGTCAAAATCCATCGATGTGAGCTTCGACCACGTTTTTGGGTTTTCCAAAAAATCAAGAACACGAAGAACAAAGTGTTTGGTCAGTACTTTGACCAAAGATAATTACTGCACCTTAGAGTTATGCTTTGTTCATGTTAATGTTATATATATGTACCCTGACATATATACTACATATTACAAAAAATACAACACACATCTAATACACAGAATCGAAGATATTTAAGTCACAAAATCGTTGACCGGCCATGACTACTGTTCTAGGTTACCCAGAAACTCAAGAACAACTCTGACAATGACTTTGAGCCTCTATTCTTGTTGTTATATTTAGGTTAAAGCCTAAAATTTATTTTATGTTATACTACTGCATTAGTACTACAACATCAACTCTTGAACAAACCAAGAATCATCATCAGTAGCATTTTAATTAGTGGTCAAACTAGTCACTCGACCATGACCAAACTGCTGCCCAGAAAGTCAAGAACACCTACAACAACACTTTCTGTCACTGAAGGGCTTTAGCGACAGACAAAAATTATTTTTCTAAGAAATAAATTATAAAAATTAGAAATAATTAATAAAAAAATATAAAAACAGTTTTAAAAATTATATTATATTATTATAAATAAATTCTGATATTTTTACATAAATTTATTAATTATTTTATATTATTTTGATATTATTAATAATTAACTTATTAATAAAGAAATTAGAATAAATTATTTATAAATACTAAATAATTAGAGAAAATATTATTATTGATATAAAATTTTAATAATAAATATAAATTATTTAATAATAATAATCAATATTTTTGTAAAATTTTAAGTAAATATTAATTACTTATAAATTGAAATAAATGATTTAAAAATCATTTAAAAGATAAATAAATGTTTTAAAATACTTTAAAATATTATTAAGGATAATTAAATTTTTCTTAAATAAAACTTAGTCCATTTATCAAAGGTATTAAACACCAAACCCTATTAATCTAACCCGATATTATATAAATATTATAATTGAGTATTGTTATCAATACTAACGTGTTAGATTTATATATATGAACATCGTAGGTATTTATTAACGATTGAATAGTATAACTTGACTGATCTACGCTCAGGCAAGTTTCCTAAACCCTTAACTTATTTGTTTTCATTATGCAAATTTCTTAAAACTATTTATTCATTAAACAAGATTTTTATCTTGATATGCTGTTGATATAATATACTACACCTACAATTGAATTACCTTTTTATTGTACAATTATTGCTATAGCTTCAGCATAACTAAAAAAATGAATTGTTTATTCATATGATATTGTTTATTGAGCATAAACTATCGTGTTAAACCAAATTGTTTTGGTAAGACATCTTGTACTGAAGTTGGGTATCCCATAAGGGATTAAAATTTAGTCAATAATATATTGACATTTAGTGTATTTTGAGCACTGGTAGGATGATATGCATACTCCTAAGATGTTGAATAGGTTGATCCCCTATCTCACATGTAAACAAAATTTCTAAGTCTGTGTGACTGACAGAAATAAAGAAAAATTCCAGAGATGGTTGAAATGGTAACAACTATTAGTCAAAACTTGAATTGTTATATTTTTTTCAAATCCTATATTGTTATAAATACAAAACTTGCTGAGCATGTCATAGCTCACCCTTGAAAATTATTCCCTTTGCAGTTTTAGATGGTAATCCTGGAACATCTGGAGTAGATAAAGGGAAGCGACCCTACATAGATTATATTATATTCTTGTCTGTTTGAATACCTTGTAATAAGAACTCATTATGAGAATCATGTAATCGAATGTTAATATTCTGATATATATATATATATATACATATGTATATATATATATAACATCTTTTATTTCCGCAACCATGTTTTCTTACATATATAAATGTAAAATTAGATTTCTTCGAATCTAGTTGAGTTCCTTGGGAACTATTTATCTAAGTGAGGGTATTAATAGCATGGACTGTTCATGTTGTTATTGATACTCTGGATTTCAGATAGATAGTTACTATCGATACGATAGTATAAATTCATTTGGCATAGACTATACATCTGGGTGAGGGTATTAGTAATATGGACTGTTCATGTTATTACTGATACTCTGAATTTCAGATAAATAGACTCTAGTCACAGATACAGTTCATATATCTAAGTGAGGGTATCCAAACACAGTAATAGTTTTCTTAAGAATTTACATCTGTTATGAGATACTGTGAATCTTGGATCTATGGGAATTATATCTGATAGTCCCTCTATTTAATGTAATCTTATAATCAGATACCATAGGTGTATAGATTTAAATGCATTATATCGATTCATAGTAAGTGTAAGACCCCAAATTATTAATAAATGAAATTTATTTTCCTCTATTTATTATTTTGAAATAGTAAGGGTTGATTTGATTAATGTGGATAGTTATGGGTAAAATACGCAAATATTTCGAATAAGCAAGTAGTTATAAAATATTCATTATTGTCGGGGAATATTCGTTTGGTCGTGGAATATTCGTGATCTTTGTCGGGGAATATTAAATGCGATGGCGCATGATCTTTTTGTGGGCCCAATAACGGAAAGCGATTGGATGAAGAAAACGACAAATATAAGTTGTTTATAAATAACGGCGTAGTTGTTACCGTTAATACTGTTGGAATACCCGGTGGTTAAAACACACTAATACGCGTTGTTGAACAGTAGCACACGGTATTGCACCAATTATTGATTCTTACGTAAGAAGGCACTACTCAATAATTGTTATAGTAATTACTGTTCAGTATTTTATTTTATTGATTCAATAATTGCTGCATTGATATTTTATATTACTATTGTTTCAATAAATTGTCATTACACAGTATTTTCCATTATCGAAGCAATAATTCATATTATCTGAATAATATTATTAGAAAACATTATTGGCAATGTCTAGAAAGTTTTGTCTAAGGAGAGGTTTGGTCACCTAATCAAGGCTACCAAGAAGAAGAGAAATCGTTATCGAAAGCCCCTCTTTCTCAGGAACTACCGGTTGCCAAGATCTTGTGATTCTCGTAATATTATTTGTGAATAATTAATTATTGATTTAAATGATGAGGAAAATATTGATTTTATGTGGATATAGATGGAGAAAATTTTTAATGTGACAATTGTTGAAAATTAATATTTTATGTTTTTCTGATAAAATAATTCATTTAAATATATTATTTTAATAATATATTAACGGTGATATTTTTATAATGAATGTGGGATATATGAGTATATGAGGAGGAAAAGTATTTTTGTGGCAACAAATGTTTAACACATATTTTGTGTGTTGGTGGACACAATTATTGACCGAAATTTGATTATAGCTTGTAAAATCGCCCGTTTGTGGATTTCGGTCAATTTATGTTTGGAATTTGGAAAAACTTTCTTCTGCAAAGTTGTAGAGAATTGAATTTCCTATATATAGTTGCAAGATTCGAATTTTTTGATAAAAGGGCTATTTATTATGAATTATTGAAGTTCCGAAGCTCTAAAATAATTGATTTTTGGAAGTTTTAATTATTTTAAATAAGAAAAACGTTTTTTGTGTTTGGTGGGCATCTTTAACACATGTCAAGTTGCTGAATTCAGATGCTTGATGCGTAGGAAGATGTTGAAAAAAATAAATAATATTAATTTAATAAATTTTCTACTTTAATGTTCTAAGCATTTTCCTATAAATAGGGTGCTTAGGTTAAAATTGAAATTCACACCAGAAACTGAAGTTTTCTCTCTCTATATTATCGAGTGTATTCTTGTGAGAATTTTGAGTATACTTTGAGTATTGCTATACGGTGCAAGTTCAAGTCATAGCTTATATCCGGTGTTTCAACTAGAAGTACTGTCTTTCGAGGTAAGGGATGTTATTTTATTCGAAAATGATATTATTTCTTCAATATCATTATGTTGAAATATTGGTTGGAAATTTTTATCAAATTTGGAACTTTTTCATGACGGGGTTATTATTAATGAGTTACTATTCATGAGTTACTATTCACGAGTTACTATTCATGAGTTACTTATTCACGAGTTACTATTCATTTAGTATTATTCACTTAAGCATGATGATGTTTTTGTGAAATTTCTATCTTTTGGTGTCGGAGTTACTATTCACGATACGACATTATTCATGTATATCGACACTATTCACGAATATTTACACTATTCACGAAAAATTAAATTTTATTTTTTGTCCAAAATATCTATTATGGATACTAGCTTTGATTGTATCAATATTTTGATCATTTTGAATTTTACTCCACCGATTACTTATGATGTATTTTTGAACTGGATTGTTTAAAATACTTAATCCTTAATATTTGTTCTTTTATTTCTTTGGATTCGTTTTTTTTAAAAAATATTTTTATCATCCTCACCCTAAATGATGATATTACTAAATATCTTTGGCCTGTAGTGCAAAGATGAATGATTTCTTGATGAATATCTTTGGCCCATAGTGCAAAGATGAACAGTGTTGAGATGAACAAGACCGAACGATTAATATCTTTGGCCTCAGAGTGCAAAGATGAATATTTGATTCCAGATATATATTGATTGATGTTACAGGATAAAATATCGACGATGAACTTTTAAATTCATATATAGAAGATAGTAGTTTGCATTCTCTACTTAACTCTTCTAATGAATTGTTGTTTCCGCTGCAGTTGTTGACTTAAAACTGGTTGCCTTTTGTATTCTATTAGATTTTTCCCTGTTGAAGACTAACGATAATTTGTTGTATATTATCTTAGTCATAATATTCTTTACTGGGCTAGTTGAGCTCACCCTTTTCCTTTTTGTTCCATTTTTCTTCTTAGGAGGCGAGAATGTAGCGAATACTAGTCGGGGTATGGAATGAAGGTGCTAGAGAGAGTTATTTAGTAGTCCTCACAATTTTTGTAAAATAATGTATAAATAATTGTGATGAGGATTTATTTGGGTATGCATATTGTCTAGAAGACAATAATTGTATTTAAACTCATAGTATAAATGTTGTCGTATTTTGCACGACAAATGTATTAATAAAGTTGTAGTTATTTCTGTACCATGTATTTGGCGACTCAGAATGGGTTGGATGGAATGGACCTATTTTGGGGTGTGACGGGTTGGTATCGAGCTTAGGATATGATCTCTGGCGGAGATCGAGGAATAGAACTAGGAGGGGAGGCGAGTAAATCCTTCGCTAAGTGTGTCCTACCTAAGCTTATTTGTTAGTTGGTTAGTATATAGGGATATTATGTGATATATTGATTTCCTTAATTAACCCTTGTTTTATGACAGTATTTTAGAATGTCGACTGAGAATATTAACAGTGGAGTAAATGAGATCGTGGAGATGCCTGTACTCACCAACGAGGAGAACGTGCAACAGGCTGTCAATGTACCTCTTGTAAACAACACCACTGAGCAGATGATGAATGAGGGGATGTTTAGAAGCTTTTTGTAGTTCATGCAAAATCAGACGAGGGAGACTCGTGTTCAAAATACAGAAGGAAATGATAGCAATTCATGGGTGGTCACAGCCAAGCAGTTCAAAGAGTTGGGACCAACAGAATTTTGGGGAAAGCCGGATCCGATCATGGCGGAAATATGGGTCAACCAAATTACCAAGATATTCGATGTCTTGGGATGCACGGAGGAACAGAAGGTTCCATTCGCCACCTTTATGTTCCGTGGCGAGGCAGATTTCTGGTGGGAATCTGTGAAGCGTACCCATCCAAATTGTATCAAAGATGTCATGGGAGACATTTCAGAAAGCAGTTCAATGACAAGTACTTCCCGAAAGTATTCGTCATATGAAGGAAGTGGAGTTTATTAGATCGAGCAGTAATAAATGGCGGTGTCCCAAAGACGAGGCGAAGTTCAGCGGAGTTATCGTGTTTACACCTCATTTGGTGGAGAATGAGGAACGATGACGCGGATGTTTCGAGAGGTTTGAAACCCGGCATACGCCAAGATCTCATTTCTCATAAATTTTCTCTCTATTCAGATGTTGTCAATGAGGCTCGATTGTTAGAGCTAGATAACGAAATCACGTTCAACCGAGGGACCATAACCGAGGATCATACCAAGATAGCAAATCATCGTAATAACGATAACCACGGAGAAAGAAGAATACGGACAAAGGCGGTAACCACTCTGGTGGTAATAATCGGGCCATGAAAAAATAGAAAAGCGAGTCGGGAGGAGATTTTAAAAAGAGGAGATTCAACAACGACCATGTGAAGGCGCCAACACCAAAGCAGCAAGCCTAGTTCCAAGGAGGAGAAAGACCACCGGTCATATGTTACAAATGCGGGAAAGAGGGACATATCAGCCCAAACTGCCCACAACAGTTTAAGGTATGCTATAATTGTGGAAAAGAAGGACATATCGCTCGAGATTGTACGATATCGAAACCCAGTCCAGCGGGAATGGTGACTCAAAAGACTGTCCCAGAAAAGTCAAAGTCAATGATTCCTGGAAGAGCGTTTGTCGTGACCGGTCAAAATGCGAGGAACCCGAACGAAGTTAGCACGGGTTAGTTAATTATAAATTGTTGCGAAGTTTATACCTTACTAGATACCGGTTCTACCCATTCTTTTATCTCTCTTGCTTGCGCTCAACGTTTGAACTTGACTATGGAGAAATTAGACTTTGACCTATTTATGGAGACTCCGTTAGGAGAAACTTTCATTACATCCGTTGTTTAGAAATCTTGCTTGATTCAGGTTGGCACTATCACATTACTTGTTAACCTTATTTCTATAGAGATATTTGCTTTTGATGTGATTTTAAGGTTAACTACTCATCATGCCGAAATTGATTACTTTCGTAAGGTTGTTAGTTTTCATATTCCTAAGCAACCTGTTATTCGAATTCAAGCAATCAAACCATTGTAGTCGAACATTTTTATATCAAGACATGAAGTCATTCGTTTATTATGGATGTCAAGTTTTCTTAGTCCATGTTATGGATTTGAATAAAAGACACGTCGATTTGAATAATATTCTGTTGTTATTGATTTTTCCTGACGTATTTCCTGAAGAATTTCTTGGTTTACTCCCAAAGACTGATATTAAATTTTGTATCGACTTTGAACCCGGTACAAAACTCATTTCTAAAATCTCATATCGAATGGCTCCTATTGAACTTCGTGAGTTAAAATTCAACTATAGAATTTGGTACCGAGCCTTTATCTGGTGACTTCCTTTGTGGAATGCGAAGCTTGATTATCCGTAGGGGACACCATATTCGATGCGATAGTAAAGCGATAGGTGTCATTGTAACGTGTTATCCAAGGTTGGGATATGAGTCACAGTTGAGAACAACCTAAGTCGGTAATAGAAATACATAGCTTTCTAGGCTTAGTTGGTTATTATCGGAGATTCGTTGAAGGATATTCTCGAATCGCTATTCCATTAACGCATCTGACTCGTAGAGATACAAAATTTGAATGGAGCAAGGAATGTGGGAAGAGCTTCGAAGAACTCAAGAGGAAATTCATTTCGGTACATATTCTGAACATATCATCCCAATAAAGCGAATGTGGTAGCTGACGTATTGAGTAGAAGATCGTATACGAGTACGAGTGCGATATTGTCAAAGACCCATTTTGTATAACTTATAAATGATAGATATAGAGTTAAAGACTCTAGGGACTCACATGATGATATACGAGTAGAATCGACTTTAATCGATAAAGTTAAAACCGCTCAAGCTACACACCGGAGCTGATGAATTTGAAGAAGGAGGTGCAAGAAGTTGTTATTTCAAAAGCGAGAATCAGTGAGGTGAGGAAAGCTCAAACCTTCGATTTATTAATACATTTGAAATTCTAGATCGAATTGGAACTGTGGCCTATAGACTCGTTTTACCGCCAAGTATGACGCGTGTTCATAACGTTTTTCAAGTATCGATGTTACGTAAATATGTGGACGACCCGAACCGCGTCATTGAGTTAGAACCGGATGAGATAGCCGAAGACTTAATGTACGAGGAGGTACCTGTCAAGATCTTGGATAGGAAAGAACATGTCCTATGTACCGAGGTTATACCACAAGTTAAAGTTTTGTGGAGAAACCATGCTATTGAGGAAATGACCTGGGAGTTGGAAACGGAAATGAAAGCGAGGTATTCTCATTTTTAAGAAACACCAGGTACGTACGTCAATTTCGAGGACGAAATTTCATAAGGAGGGGAGGTTGTATGACCACAAATTATTAATAAATGAAATTTATTTTCCTCTATTTATTATTTTGAAATAGTAAGGGTTGATTTGATTAATGTGGATAGTTATGGGTAAAATACGCAAATATTTGAATAAGCAAGTGGTTATAAAATATTCATTATTATTTGGGAATATTCGTTTGGTCGTGGAATATTAAATCTTTGTCGGGGAATATTAAATTTGACAGTGCATCTTTTTGTGGGCCCCATAATGGAAAGCGATTGGATGAAGAAAACGACAAATATAAGTTGTTTATAAATATGGCGTAGTTGTTCTCAATTATTATTATTTGGAATACCCGGTGGTTAAAACACACTAATACACGTTGTTGAACAGTAGCATACGGTATTGCACCAATTATTGATTCTTACGTAAGAAGGCACTACTCAATAATTGTTACAGTAATTACTGTTCAGTATTTTATTTTATTGATTCAATAATTCTTTGCATTGATATTTTATATTATTGTTGTTTCAATAAATTGTCATTACAAAGTATTTTCCATTATCGAAGCAATAATTCATATTATCCGAATAATATTATTAGAAAACATTATTGGCAATGTCTAGAAAGTTACATCTAAGGAGAGGTTTGGTCACCTAATCGCTGCCAAGAAGGAGAAATCCTTATTGGAAAGCCCCTCTTTCCTAGAACTACTGGTTCCCAAGATTGTGATTCTCGTAATATTATTTGTGAATAATTAATTATTGATTTATATGATGAGGAAAATATTGATTTTATGTGGATATAGATGGAGAAAATTTTAATGTGACAATTGTTGAAAATTAATATTTTATCTTTTTTTGATAAAATAATTCATTTAAATATATTATTTTAATAATATATTAACGGTGATATTTTTATAATGAATGTGGGATATATGAGTATATGAGGAAGAAAAGTATTTTTGTGGCAATAAATGTTTAACACATATTTTGTGTGTTGGTGGACACAATTATTGACCGAAATTTGATTATAGCTTGTAAAATCGCCCGTTTGTGGATTTCGGTCAATTTCTGTTTGGAATTTGGAAAAACCATCTTCTGTAAAGTTGTAGAGAATTGAATTTCCTATAAAAAGTCGCAAGATTCGAATTTTTTGATTAAAGGGCTATGTATTAAGAATTATTGAAGTTCTGAAGCTCTAAAATAATTGATTTTTGGAAGTTTTAATTATTTTAAATATGAAAAACGTTTTTTGTCTTTGGTGGGCATCTTTAACATATGTCAAGTTGTTGAATTCAGATGCTTGATGCGTAGGAAGATGTAGAAAAAAATAAATAATATTAATTTAATAAATTTTCTACTTTGGTGTTCTAAGCATTTTCCTATAAATAGGGTGCTTAGGTTAGAATTGAAAATCACACCTAAATCGAAGTTTTCTCTCTATATTATCGAGTGTATTCTTGTGAGTATTTTGAGTATACTTTGAGTATTGCTATCTGGTGCAAATTCAAGTCATAGCCTATATCCTGTTTCAACTAAAATCTTGTCTTTCAAGTAAGGGATGTTATTTTATTCGAAAATGATATTATTTCTTCAATATCATTATGCCGAAATATTGGTTGGAAATTTTTATCAAATTTGGAACTTTTTCATGATGGGGTTACTATTCATGAGTTACTATTCATGAGTTACTATTCACGAGTTACTATTCACGAGTTACTATTCACGAGTTACTATTCACGATTACTATTCACGAAGCATGATGATGTTTTTTGTGAAATTTCTATCTTTTGGTGTCAGAGTTACTATTCACGTATACGACACTATTCACGTATACAACACTATTCACGAATACGACACTATTCACAGAAAAATTAAATTTTTATTTTTCGTCCAAAATATCTATTATGGATACTAGCTTTGATTGTGTCCATGTTTTGATCATTCTTGAATTTTACTCCACTCTGATTACTTATGAAGTATTTTTGAACTTGGATTGTTTAAAATATGAATCCTTAATATTTGTTCTTTTATTTCACTGGATTAGTTTTCTTTAAAATATTTTTTATCATCCTCAGTCCTAAATGATGATTTTACTGAATATCTTTGGCCTGTAGTGCAAAGATGAATAATTTCTTGATGAATATCTTTGGCCCGTATTGCAAAGATGAACATGTGTTGAGATGAACATGACCGACTGATTAATATCTTTGGCCTGTAATGCAAAGATGAATATTTGATTCCAGATATATATTGATTGATGTTACATGGATAAAATATCGATGATGAACTTTTAAATTCATATATAAAAGATAGTAGTTTGCATTCTCTACTTAACTCTTCTAATGAATTGTTGTTTTCAAATTTGCATTGTTGTTGATTTAAAACTGGTTGTCTATTGTATTCTATTAGATTTTTTCTGTTGAAGACTAACGATAATTTGTTGTATATTATCTTAGTCATAATATTCTTTTCTTGGGCTAGTTGAGCTCACCTTTTTCCTTTTTGTTCCATTTTTCTTCTCAGGAGGCGAGAATGTAGCGAGTACTAGTCGGGGTATGGAATGAAGGTTCTAGAGAGAGTTATTTAGTAGTCCTCACAATTTTTGTAAAATAATGTATAAATAATTGTGATGAGGATTTATTTGGGTATGTATATTGTCTAGAAGACAATAATTGTATTTAAACTCATAGTATATATGTTGTCGTATTTTGCACGACAAATATATTAATAAAGTTGTAGTTATTTTTGTACCATGTATTTGGCGACTCAGAATGGGTTGGATGGAATGGACCTATTTTGGGGGCGTCACAGTAAGCACCATATCAGATACCGTGGGAATATAGATATGGGGGTGTTACAATTTTGGTATCAAAGTTGTTAAGGCTATAGATATAAGGAATAGAAATCTTAGTATATAGTCTTCAAGTCCGTAAAAAATTTTAAAAGTACATATAAAATATAACATTAAAACTATTATGTTGTGTAAATTTTATACCAGTATTTAAGGAGTTTTCTTTTATAGATGGCTAACTCCAATGGTGAGGAAATGGTAATAGCCAATAATCCACCACAAATAGAGTCATACATAGCAAGTGATGCAGAAGATGAGGAATTGCTTCATGATCAACAACTGTTAGATGCTGAGGAAGAGGAGGATCCAGTGGCAGGACGGTTAATGAGAATTGATGAGCATGATGAGGCAATGACATCACTGCTTGAGAAACCAGAATATGAGGGTAATAAGATGAGGTTTAGGGCTAATATAGCTGAGGGGATGCCACAACATGAGAGAGGACATAGTCAACGACTAAAAGTACAACTGAACCATGCACAGAGGGGCAGAAAGGAAATTCAGTCAAGGCTTCTTAAAACATCTCTGGGTGTTCGAGATACTTTTAAGGATTTCCAGAGCCGTGAGTTCGATATCCGGCAGAGGAGAAGAAGACGGCTTATCTCATCGATCGATCTGTGGTTTGTCACATGATTCAGGATTCCTTTGATGATATCAATGAATTCTAGAGAGTAGCATAGGTGGTTGAATGCTTTATATTAGTACAATAAAGAAGAATTCAAAGTTTGTAATGTAATCAGTACTTTGTAAGATAGTAGTATGTTTAATCATGAAGTTGTTGTGTAATACCATTGTGATATATAAAATAAACAATATGTTGTGTAACTCAAATTCTTATATGAATTTTATTGGTTTATATAGAATCATGCCACCAACCAAAAGACCTCAAAGAGAAATGAATGATGATAATTCTACCCAACAGTTAGTAGACCATATGCTAGGAGTTGTAAATAGACCTGTGAGCCAAAACACAACTTTTAAAGACTTTAAATTAGTTGGACCACCTGAGTTTAAAGGTACATCAGAACCTGTAGATGCACAATTTTGGATTTTAGAGATAGAGAAATTTTTCCTAGTAACCAATGTTAATAATAACCAAAAGACAACTTTTGTAACCTTTTTCTTAAAGGGTGAGGCTAATTATTAGTGGGAATCAACCAAAGGTCGGGTAGAAACTGAAATTATTCCTTGGGATAGATTCAAAGAGTTGTTCTCTGAAAACTATTTTTTCTAATCCCTGAAAGACCCAATGGAAATAAAATTTCTAAACTTAAAACAAGGAGATCTTACTGTAACCCAGTATACAGCTAAGTTTAATGAAATGTCCAGGTTTGCTCCTCATCAAGTAACCACTGAACTTAGAAAGACTCTTAGGTTTCAGGAAGGTTTAAAGCCTCAGATTCAGAGTAAATTGTCAGTACTTTAAAAAAAACTTTCTCTGAGATACTAGAGAAGGCCGCTATAGCCGAAAGTGAGAATGAAAGTCTTGCTAAGTTTCATCAGGACAAGAGAAGTCAGAATAAAAAAGGAAAAATTAGGACAGAACCCAGTTCAAGTGGGTTTAATAACAAATGTAAATGGTATAATTCTTTTTCTAACAACCCAGGGAAAAAGATAGGAAATATTAATAATAGCTTTAATAATAATAATATTAAACCTTGTCCTAATTGTGGTAAGAAACATAGAGGAGAATGCCTTCATAATAAATGTTTTAATTGTGGACAGTCGGGACATTATTATCCACAGTGTCCTCTTCCAAGGAAAAATAAATGTTTTAATTGTGGTTCATTGGACCATTTTTCAAAGAACTATCCCAAACCTATGAATCAAGGAGGAAAAGGGGTTAGAATACCAGAGAATAATCAATCAACAGTAGCTGCAGTTGGGGTTCAGAATCGACCTACCGCGAGAACATTTAATATGTCGGTGAGGGATACTGTTGCTTCACAGGACGTGGTGACAGTTATCATCCCTATCAACACTTTAAATGCATATGTGTTATTCGATTATGGTGCTACATGTTTGTTTGTGTCTAGAAATTTCTCTACAAACTTGAATATGCCTTGTGAAAATTTAGATAAACCATTTTGCGTAGAAATTGCTAATAATGAAAGAATTCCGGTTAAGACCATATACAGAAACTATAGTGTGGTAATAAAAGGACATAATTTTAACGTAGATTTGATACCAATTCAGTTGGGAGATTTTGACGTAATTCTAGGAATGGATTGGTTAGTTAATCATAACGCAATGATTGATTGTCATCAAAAACGTATAAACCTTTTAACTACTTCAAAGTCAAAGGTAGTGTTCAATGGTAGTTATTCACCTAAGCACTCTCGATGTTTGACTATAGTTTAGGCAGAAAGATTACTTAGAAAGGGTTGTTTAGGATATTTGGCCTATATAGTTAATACTCAACAAGAAGGAGTAAAACTAGATCAAATACCTATAGTTAAGGATTTTCCCGATGTATTTCTAGACGACTTACCAGGTTTGCCTCTAGATAGGGAAATTGAGTTCGTCATTGATCTTGCACCAGGAACGGCACCAGTTTCTAAGGCACCGTATAGAATGGCACCTATAGAACTGAAAGAGTTACTTATACAATTACAGGAACTCTTAGATAAAAAGTACATACAACCTAGTGTTTCACCTTGGGGAGCACCAGTTTTGTTTGTAAAGAAGAAGGATGGAACTATGAGACTATGTATAGACTATAGGGAGCTAAATAAGTTAACTATTAAAAATAAATATCCTTTGCCAAGGATTGATGATTTGTTTGACCAATTAAAAGGGGCCGAACATTTTTCAAAAATTGACCTTAGAATAGGTTATCATCAATTAAAGGTAAGAAAAGAGGATGTGCCGAAAATAGCGTTTAGGACACGCTATGGACATTATGAGTTTCTTATAATGTCTTTTGGATTAACAAATGCACCGGCAGCATTTATGGATTTAATGAATCAAGTGTTTAAACCTTGCTTGAAAAAATTTATTGTAGTTGTGAGACCCCAAATTTTATGAATAAAGATTTAAATTTCCCGAAATATTTTTTTTGAATATTATGGTGTGGATTTGATATAATGTTATAGTTGTGGGTAATATTTATAAATTTTTTAAAAAGTAAAGCTCGAAAGTTGTTATATTAATATTTAATGTTTAGTTGTGGGTAATATTACAAATTTTTAAGGAGTGGTTATAATAAATGCGAATATCGTATGGCACAATCATTGGTGGACCCCTAGCGGAAGTATTGTCGTAGTAAAAACGACATAATTATCTTTTTAAAAATAATGGCGAAAGTGTTACCATTAAAGCTGTTGTTGAACTACCCGGTAGTAAAAAAATACGATGTCTGGCGTGGTTGCATAGTAGCACACGGTATTGATTATTGATGCTTACGTGAGAAGTCACTCGGTTATACTCAATTATTGCTCTGATAATTCTTTGCATCATATCTCATATTATTGATTCGATTATTGTCATAGTATCATCACGCATAATATGATATATTATTAAATCAATAATTGAGATGACAAAGTTATTCATATTATTAAATTGCAATATTTACAATATCTAGAAGTTACATCGAGGAGAGGTTTGGTCATCTAATTGTGGCATGATAAGGAGAAATCCTTATCGGAAAGCCCCTCTTTCCTGGGAACGACCCTGGTTGTTAAATATTGTGAGTTATAATATTAATGATGAATAAGTTCGTGTTGATTAAAGATGAAATTGATAGTTCCATTGTGTTGGAATTATTAGTGTTAGTGGAAATCGACATCTATTCCGATGATAATTGATGTCTGGGGGTTATATTGATAAATCGGGTAATTAATCGGATAAATGAGCAATTAATTGCTATTAATTCACATGCTTATATAACTATTTGTTCACATGTGTGTACTATTGAATCACATTCTTGTACTATTAGGGGAGTTGGTGCAAGATTGATAATACTTGCATGACTAAGTTAAAAATGGAGGTAGGTATAGATGGAGAGTCTTATATTGTAATTCAGTATTTTCACATGATTATAACTATTGATTCACATGATTGAACTATTGATTCACATTATTTTACTATTAGGGGGAGGTGGTGCAAGTTTGATAATACTTGCGAGGACTAAATTAAAAATGAAAGAAAAGTTGGAGGTATTGTCTTTGTAATATTTTTGAGCCCAAAAAGCGTGCAATTATCGAAACTATATTTTCCTATAAATAGAAGCTCATTCTTCCTTCATTTCTCACCAATTCACTAAAGCTATAGAGCAATTATTATAGAGAGAAATTATAGAGAAAGAAGAAGAAAAGTCTGCTACCTCTACTCCGAGTATCCAGTTTCTTTCTAAGGTAAAGGGTATTATTATTTTTTCGTATTCATGAAGAGAGCTATTGTTATTCCATTCCTTATTATTACATTGGAATAACTTTGTCTATATGAAATACCGCATACATGGTGAAATTCTTACATTATTCCATTCTTTATTATTTTGGAATTGAATATATCACATATGCGTATTATATTACCTGACTGGTTCCATTCTTTATTATTACATTGGAATAACTACATGCATGCATGTATATATCGCATGCATGGTGAATACATTGTTATTCCATTCTTTATTATTTTGTTGGAATATATCTTATCTGCATGCGGATTACGCATGACTGGTTCCATTATTTATTATTACATTGGAATAAACATATGCATCTTGATCTATCATATGTATGGTGATTTACATTTGTTATTTCATTCTTTATTATTTTGTTGGAATATCTTTCGGTGCGATTTACGCTTACTGACACAGTTCCATTATTTATTATTCTGTTGGAATAACCTGTCTATGTGGATTACCACATGCATGGTGAATGATCTTTCGTATTCATTCCTTATTAAATTGTGAAAATGATCTGTTTACGTGGATTACTGCATGGCGGGTTAAAATCCATTTGTAGTTTCGTAATTTTTTGGACATTCAAAAATTCTGGAAAAATTTGGGAGGATATTATGATAAGTTTTCTAACATCTCCAAGTGGAATCACTGAAAGAGGAGTTGTAGATTTTTGTATGGACTATTTTTAACAAAGCATGAAAAAGTGAAAAAAAAAAGAAAAAAAAAGCTCGCCCACAATTTTGTAAAAATTTTTTGACCACTTAATTTGTGAGAAAAATTTTGGCCTTTTGGGACATGGAAATATATGGTATAAAGTACCTCCTGTCCAAAAATGAGCTCATTCAGACTTAAAATGAGCAAGTTATGACTATTTCAATATTTAGGTTTTTCAATGAAAAATGCTATATAGGAGTTCTATAACTCGATGACCATGAAATTTAAACTGGAAGCTCACGTTAACATGTGTAAGATCCTGCCAAGATTTGGGAATTTCGGAGTTAAACTTGAGGTAGCTAATTTCTTAAGGAATTAATTAGAAATTGATTTTTGAAAAAATACTTAAGGAGTTGAAAAATTATAAAAAAATACTTGTTGTGTATGAAATATATGTATATATGTTTGGACAAAGGATAGAAAAATAATAAGTTGATTTGGTAATTTTTCATGAAAATGGTTTAATTCAAACATATGAGTTAAATATGTTATGTGAAGTTGAAGAATTGGTAAATAGGATTTTAGGGCTTGAAAATCCTATATATAAGGTATATCTTGATTTTTGATGAGTGATTTGATCATTGGTGATGAAATCTTATGAGTATAGCATTTTGAATGATTAAATGCATTATTTGGTAAAGTGTAAACAATTAAATTAAATTGTTTATAAGTTTAAGAAGTGATTAAAATATTGTTATTATAATATTAATAATATTAGATTATGAGTTATTTAAGTGATGGATAATATTTGGATAAATTTAAAGTCTTTAATATTTATCCTTGTTTTTCGTTTGATTAATGCTTTATATTATTGTCATCATCCTCATGCTTATATTGTGATGAAAGTCATCTTTGGCTTACGATGGAGATGGACTTGGTATGATTATGACCGAGGATTATTCGGTATAATCATGATCATAATGTAACGAATGATGTGGTAAAAGTCCTCATTGGCCTGTAGTTCATTGGTGGACAGTTGTTGGTATGATTATGATAAGGGATTATTCGGTATAATCATGACCATTGATGATTACATGAATATCCTTGGTGGTAGTAGTGCGGGGATGATGTGGTTTATTTATTAATTTGAGTCTCTCGTGATAAAATTGATGAAAATCTTTTTAAATCATAGAAGATAGTAGATTTTATACTCTACTTGACTCTTTTAATGGATTGCTTATTTCGTTGTAGTTATTGATCTAAAACTTGTTGTCCATTATATTTTTTCAGTTGTTATACTATTGAAGGCTAAGGATAATTTATTACGCATTATCTTAGTCATAATATTTCTTCTTGGGCTAGTTGAGCTCACCCTTTCTTTTCTTTGTTCTCTTGAGGAAATGAGAATATAATTTGGGACTAGTCGGGGAATGGAGTGGCGGTCCGGATGATAGCATTAGTAGTCCTCACTATTACATTAAATAGTGTGACAATAAATGTAATGAGGACTCCATTGAGTGTGGATATTGTCTAGATGACAATATTCTTATTAAAACTCTTAGATTATGTTTTTGTCGTATTTTACGATTTGTTGTATAATTAAGTTGTATTTGAATTTTGTACCATGTATTTGGCGACTCAAGATGGGTGATGTATATACCTATTTTGGGGGCGTCACGGTTGGTATCAAAGCTTAGGGATATGATCCTGGTGAGATGTGAGACAAGAACTAGGAGGGAGAGGGGGGAATTCCTTCGCTAGTATGACTACCTAAGTTTATTTGGTATTTAATTGGTCGGTCGAGAGTATAGGGATAATATGTGATATGTCAATTAACCCTTGTTTTGTGTGGTGTTTGAAAATGGCATCTGAAAATGTTGAGATAAGCAATGGAGCAAAATAATATATGGCCAGTATCGCGATCTGAGGCTAAGTTTTTGGAGTTATATCGGTTTGCATCCCATTTGGTCGATAATGAGGAGCGAATGATGAATGTTTCTAAGAGGTTTGAAACCCGATATACGTCAATACCTCATTTCTCATAAACTTTGTTTATATTAGGATGTTGTGAATAGGGCTCGATTATTGGGGCGTGATAATGAGTTAGCACAACCAAAAGGTAACGACCAACAACACGATAATAATAAAATCTGGGTGTAGCGACCATCGAACAATGATGACCATCGTGGGGAAATTATCATGCAAGAATGGTAACCACTTGGTGGTAATCATGGCAAGATAATAGAAGTGGAAATTTCAAGAAGAGAAGGTCATTTAGCTTCGATTTTGTCGTATAGTGAAGTCAAGTCCATTTGGGGGACGGTGGCACCAAAGCGGATCTGACGGACAAAACAAAAGTCGGTGGTTTCGGGAAGAGCATTTTTTCGTGACTTCTCAAAAGCGAGTAACCGAACGAAGTTAGCACGGGTTAGTTAATTATAAATTTTTGTGAAGTTATACCTTATTAGAATACAGGTTCTACCCATTCTTTTTATCTCTCTTGCTTGCGTTCAGCGTTTAAATTTGACTCAGGAGAAGTTAGACTTTGACTTATCTGTTGAAACTCGTTAGGAGAAACCTTCATTACATGTGTTATCAAGTCTTGGATGAGAGTCACGATTTTGAATGATATTTCTATTGTTAATAAATTTCTGGCGTATTCTTGAAGACTTCTTAGCCTACCCTAGAGCGTGAAATCGAATTTTGTATTGACCCCGATACAAAACCCATTTCTAAAACCCTTAAATATTTCTTCACCCAAAGCGAGCGTATAATGCGCGAAAGAGCGATGGCTCGATTTGTTGAAGGTTACGACCATTCAATATCATCGTGGAAGAAGCGAAGCGTGGTAGGTGGCGCGTTGAGTAGAAGATCGATATCGTTTTTCTGAGTGCGATGTTGTTAACACAAAAACCCATTTCAGTATAACTTACAAATGATGAAGATAGAGTTAAAGACTCAGGGACCCACGTGAAGATAACGAATATCTGAGTAGAATCGACTTTAATCGATAAAGTTAAAAGCCGCTCAAGCTACACACGAATCGATGAATGTGATGAAGGTTGAAGAAGAAGAAGTTCGATGAAAGCGTTATCTCGACCCTCGATTTAATTGGCCCATTTGAAATCCTCGATCGAGTAGGAGCGTGGCCTATAGACTCATTTTTTACCACCAAGTATATTGCGTGTTCATAACATTTTTCACGTATCGATGTTACGTAAATATGTGGATGACCCGAACCACATTATTAAATTAGAACTAGACGGGATAGCAGAAGATTTAATGTATGAGGAGATACGTGTTAAAATCTTGGATAAGAAGGATCGTATTCGACACTCAAAGGTTATACCTCAAGAGTTAGAATCTGAAATGAAGTCAAGGTATCCTCATCTCTTCGGCATACCAGGTACGTACGTAAATTTCGAGGGCAAAATTTCATAAGGAGGGGAGATTGTGAGACCCCAAATTTTATGAATAAAGATTTAAATTTCTCGAAATATTTTTTTGAATATTATGGTGTGGATTTGATATAATGTTATAGTTGTGGGTAATATTTATAAATTTTGCAAAGTAAGCAAGTTGTTATATAATATTCGATTGGTCGGGGAATATTCTTTTTAACGGGGAATATTCGTACGACGGCACAATCATTGGTGGACCCCACAACGGAAGTATTGTCGTAGTAAGAAAACGACAGAATTATCTTTTTATAAAAATAATGGCGAAAGTGTTCTGAATTAAAGCTGTTTGAACTACCCGGTAGTAAAAAGTACACGATGTCTGGCGTGGTTGCATAGTAGCACGGTATTGATTATTGATGCTTACGTGAGAAGTCACTCGGTTATACTCAATTATTGCTACGATAATTGTTGCATCATATCTCTCGTATTATTGATTCGATTATTGTCACGGTATCATCATGCATAATATGATATATTATTAAATCAATAATTGAGGCGACAAAGTTATTCATATTATTAAATTGCAATATTTACAATGTCTAGAAGTTACATCGAGGAGAGGTTTGGTCATCTAATTTGCGCGCGATAAGGAGAAATCCTTATCGGAAAGCCCCCTCTTTCACAGGAGCGACACTGGTTGTTAAATATTGTGAGTTATAATATTAATGATGAATAAGTTCGTGTTGATTAAAGATGAAATTGATAGTTCCATTGTGTTGGAATTATTAGTGTTAGTGAAATCGACATCTATTTAGATGATAATTGATGTCTGGGGTTATATTGATAAATCGGGGTAATTAATCGGATAAATGAGCAATTAATTGCTACTAATTCACATGCTTATATAACTATTTGTTCACATGTGTGTACTATTGAATCACATTCTTGTACTATTAGGGGAGTTGGTGCAAGATTGATAATACTTGCATGACTAAGTTAAAAATGGAGGTATAGATGGAGTCTTATACTATAATTTGTATTTTCACATGATTATAACTATTGATTCACATGATTGAACTATTGATTCACATTATTTACTATTAGGGGAGGTGGTGCAAGTTTGATAATACTTGCAGGACTAAATTAAAAATGAAAGAAAAGTTGGAGGTATTGTCTTTGTAATATTTTGAGCCCCAAAAGCGTGCAATTATCGAAACTATATTTTCTATAAATAAAAGCTCATTCTTCCTTCATTTCTCACCAATTCACTAAAGCTATAGAGCAATTATTATAGAGAGATTATTATAGAGAAAGAAGAAAAAGTTTGCTACCTCTCTACTCCGAGTATCCGGTTTTTTCTAAGGTAAGGGTATTATTTTTTTTCGTATTCATGAAGAGAGCTATTGTTATTCCATTCCTTATTATTATATTGGAATAACTTTATATCATGAAAAACCGCATACATGGTGAAATTCTTACATTATTCCATTTTATTTTATTATTACATTGGAATATCATGCATGCGGATTCATATATACTTTGATTTTATTCCATTCTTTATTATTATTGGAATTTTATTAATATTATATGCATGCGATTATATCATGCATGTGAATTGATTTGATTGTTATTCCATTCTTTATTATTACATTGGAAATATCATACATCATGCATATTTTGGTTCCATTTTTATTATTACATTGGAATAACACATGCATGCGATTGATCTATCGCATGCGTGGTGATTTTTATTGTTATTTCATTCTTTATTATTACATTTGAATATATCTTATGCCGGTGCGTATTATTTGACTTTGGTTCCATTATTTATTATTACTGTTGGAATAACACATATATATGTGGATTACCACATGCATGGTGAATGATCCTTCGTATTCATTCCTTATTAAATTGTGAAAATGATGCATTTACGTGGATTCTGCATGGCGGAGTTAAAATCCATTTGTAGTTTCATAATTTTTTGGACATTCAAAATTTTGGAAAAATTTGGGAGGATATTATGATAAGTTTTCTAACATCTCCAAGTGGAATCCTTTGAAAGGAGTTGTAGATTTTTTGTATGGACTATTTTAACAAAGCATGAAAAAGTGAAAAAAAAAGAAAAAGCTCGCCCACAATTTTGTAAGGATTGTTTTGGCCACTTAATTTGTGAGAAAAATTCGGCCTTTTGGGACATGGAAATATATGGTATAAAGTACCTCTGTCCAAAAATGAGCTCATTCAGACTTAAAATGAGCAAGTTATGACTATTTCAATATTTAGGTTTTTTAAATGAAAAACGCTATAATAGGAGTTCTATAACTCAGATGACCATGAAATTTAAAGCTGGAAGCTCACGTTAACATGTGTAAGATCCTGCCAAGATTTGGGAATTTTGGAGTTAAACTTGAGGTAGCTAATTTCTTAAGGAATTAATTAGAAATTGATTTTTGAAAAATACTTAAGGGAGTTGAAAAATTATAAAAAAAAATACTTGTTGTGTATGAAATATATGTATATATGTTTGGACAAAGGATAGAAAAATAATAAGTTGATTTGGTAATTTTTTCATGAAAATGGTTTAATTACAAACATATGAGTTAAATATGTTATGTGAAGTTGAAGAATTGGTAAATAGGATTTTAGGGCTTGAAAATCCTATATAAGGTATATCTTGATTTTTGATGAGTGATTTGATCATTGGTGATGAAATCTTATGAGTATGGCATTTTGAATGATTAAATGCATTATTTGGTAAAGTGTAAACAATTAAATTAAATTGTTTATAAGTTTAAGAAGTGATTAAAATATTGTTATAATATTAACAATATTAGATTATGAGTTATTTAAGTGATGGATAATATTTGGATAAATTTAAAGTCTTTAATATTTATCCTTGTTTTTCGTTGATTAATGCTTATATTATTGTCATCATCCTCATGCTTATATTGTGATGAAAGTCATCTTTGGCTTACGTGCGAGGAGATGGACTTGGTATGATTATGACTAGAGGATTATTCGATATAATCATGGTAGTAATGTAACGAATGATGTGGTAAAAGTCCTCATTGGCATGTAGTTCATTGGTGGACGGTTGTTGGTATGATTATGACCGAGGGATTATTCGGTATAATCATGACCATTGATGATTACATGAATATCCTTGGGCGTAGTGCGGGGGGGATGATGTGGTTTATTTATTAAAGTGAGAGTCGGTGATAAAATTGATGAAAATCTTTTTAAATCATAGAAGATAGTAGATTTTATGCTCTACTTGACTCTTCTAATGGATTGCTTATTCGTTGCTAGTTGTTGATCTAAAACTTGTTGTCTATTATATTTTATCGGTTGTTATCATTGTTGAAGGCTAAGGATAATTTATTACGCATTATCTTAGTCATAATATTTCTTCTTGGGCTAGTTGAGCTCACCCTTTCTTTCTTTGTTCTCTTAGGAAATGAGAATCCATTGAGTGTGGATATTGCTAGGGACTTATTAAAAGTCGGGGAATGGAGTGATGGTCGGATTGATGATAAGCATTAGTAGTCCTCACTAGATACATTAAATAGTGTGACAATAAATGTAATGAGGACTCCATTGAGTGTGGATATTATCACAGATGACAATATTGATTATTAAAACTCTTAGATTATGTTTTATAGGTATTTTTTACATTTGTTGTATAATTAAGTTGTATTTGAATTTTGTACCATGTACTACCTCTACCCAAAAATTGTCTATTTTAGAAGGAGTTTCATCTCTGCTTAATAAAGTTAAAGAGATACAGGAGAAGGATGAAGAATGTCAGAAGTTTAAATCTAATTCAACACATGATACGTATAATAAATTTTGAATAGATACAGATGGAATAATAAGATATGAAAATATAATTTGGGTTCCGTTAGACCAAGCTTTAAAAGATGAAATTTTAAACGAAGCTCATAATTTTAAATTTGCCATACATCCTGGCAGTACAAAAATGTATAAGGATTTAAGTCGACACTTTTGGTGGTCGAACATGAAAAGAGAAATAGCTGAATGGGTAAATAATTGTCTCACGTGTCAAAGGGTTAAGGCTGAGCATCAAAAGCCGAGTGGTTTACTTCAACCCTTACCAATTCCTGAGTGGAAATGGGAAAATATAACTATGGATTTTGTTGTTGGTCTTCCAGCTAAACAAAAGGGCCATAATGCCATTTGGGTAATAGTTGATCGTTTAACAAAATCAGCTCACTTTTTACCTATTAAGATTACTCATAACCTAGATCACCTTGCCAAACTGTACATGAATAAAATTATTTCTAGGCATGGAGTACCTATTTCCATAGTTTCAGATCGAGATCCAAGATTTACTTCTAATTTTTGGAAATGCCTTCAGAAACACTTAGGAACACAACTAAGATTAAGTACAGCTTATCATCCTCAGACTGATGGATAGAGTGAGAAAACCATACAAACATTAGAGGATATTTTGAGAACTTGTATTATAGACTTCAAAGGAAGTTAGGAAGATCAGTTACCCTTAGTCGAATTTGCCTATAACAATAGTTATCATGCTAGCATAGGTATGCCACCCTATGAAGCTTTATATGGGCGTAAGTGTAGAACAACTTTATGTTGGGATGAATTCAGGGAAAGACAAATGTTAGGACCGGAGATAATTCAACAAACAACTGAAACTATCAGAATTATTCGTCAACGATTACAAGCGTCTCAAGATCGACAAAGAAAATACGCCAATCCACATCGTCAACAACAAAACTTTAACGTAGGAAGTCACGTATTCTTGAAAGTATCTCCTTGGAAAGGCAAGATATGTTTTGGCAAGAAAGGAAAATTAAGTCCGAGATTCATTGGACCTTTTGAAATTTTGAGAATGGTTGGTGAAGTTGCTTATTAAATAACACTACCTACTGAGTTGAATCATATTCATAATGTGTTTCACGTGTCCGTATTACGACCATATAAACCTGATTATAAACACATTATACAATATGAGCCAATCCAAATAGAAGAAGATCTTTCTTATGTAGAAGAACATGTGCAGATCGTCGACCGTAAAGAGCAAGTCCTGAGAAATAAAGTGATAGCATCGGTCAAAGTAATCTGGAGGAATCAGAACATTGAAGAAGCTACATAGGAACTTGAAGATAAAATGCGCGAGAATTATCCTCAATTATTTACTTAAACTTGTACTGCAATTTCGAGGACGAAATTCTTATTAGTGGGGGTGAATATAAAAACCCAAAACCCTAATAAGACTCGTATGTGTAAAATCCCGTTATATAAATAAAATTTCTCCATTCTGAATGTGTTATGTGTTAATATATACTTTGTTTGACAAATTTGATCAAATAAATTTTTTGTCCGAAAAACGTCGTGCTTGACACCTCGTGCTTAATTTTTTTTCCATAATCGGACTTTTCGGTATAATTATTTTGACAAGTTGCTTTGTCGTGCTTACGCTGACAAAATGCTTTGTCATGCTTGTTAGGATTAGTGAGAAATTTAGGTTAACAATCCTAGATTAACAAACCCTAACCCTAATTAGCAAAACCTTAACGTTAATTTATAAACTAAACCCTAATTAGCTAATTAAACCCTAATTAGATTATCTTAACACCTAATCATGGCTAGTAAATTTCAATTAGGTACTAATAAACATCACTTAACAATCCTAATCATTATAAACAAAACCCTAATCAAAATTAGTGAAGATTTAAGCCTAATTAAGCTACTAAACAAACCTAACTAGCTCACAAGTAGGTTAGGAGTCACCATTGCAAGTCCCTAGGCTGCACATGACATGCTTGTAACTCCCAAGCATGACAATAGTCATCAAATCAGATATTTATAGACGCAAGTTGAACAAAAATGACCAAAAAGCCAAGTTGAAGAATTCTATAAATAGGAACCTTAGGGCTAAGCAAACTCACGAAACTCTTAAGCCTAGGTACACTTATAAACTTACCAAATCAAGCCTGGGTGATAGCAACAACAATATCAGAAGCTAGAATCAAAAATCATTCAAGAAAAGGTACAAACCCTATTTCATAATTAGCTCTACGATCCTATGTTAGATTTGTTGTTTAGATGTTTAGAATTATGTATTAGTATGTTAGATTGGTAGAACGCATTTTCATAACATCTAGATGCCTAAATTAAGTGTTTTAAGAAATCTAGAAATTTTGAAAATTAAGTCTGACAGTCGAATGTCAAGGCCTATAGATTCATATGTGTTTATGTTGTGGTCCGTTAATTGTTTGGTATTTGTAGCCTGTTATTAGGTCTTTAATATGGAAAAGAAAACAGGTTCATTTGAACCATAGATTTCAAGTTATAAGCAGTCAAAGTGGGTTGACCGTTCACGGATTGCAGTTTTCTAGGTTACCCAAAAACTCGAAACAATCGAGCCAAACTACTTTGACTTGACTGCTTAATCGTCTTACATTTGTGATTTTTGTAAGTTTTTGTTATAGCTTAATACCCTGTTATATATATTACATATCTATGATCATAAATTGAACAAACAACGTATAGGTTTACTGGAATTAATGGTTAAAATCCATTGACCAAGCTTGACCATGTTTTCTGGGTTTTCTAGAAAATTGAAGAACACGAAGAACAGTGTTTGGCTGTACTTTGACCAGCATAATTAGAGACTATAGAATTATGCTTTGTTCATGTTAATGTTATATATATGTACCCTGACATATATACTACATATTACAACAAATACAACACACATCTAATACACAGAATCGAAGATATTTAAGCCACAAAATCGTTCACCTGGCCGTGGCTCAGCATTACGGGTTACCCGAAACTCAAAACGACTCTGCGGTGACTTTGAGCCTCTATAACATCTTGTTATATGTAGGTTAAAGCCTAAAATTTGTTTTATGTTATACTACTTTATTAGTACTACAACATCAACTCTTGAACAAACCAAGAATCATCATCAGTAGCATTTTAATTAGTGGTCAAATTAGTCACTCGACCATGACCAAACTGCTGCCCAGAAACTGAAGAACACCTACAACGACACTTTGTGTCACTGAAGGGCTTTAGCAAAAGACATAAATTATTTTTCTAAAAAATAAATTATACAAATTATAAATAATTAATAAATAAATATAGAAACAGTTTTAAAAATTATATTATATTATTATAAATAAATTCTGATATTTTTACATAAATTTAATAATTATTTTATATTATTTTGATATTATTAATAATTAACTTATTAATAAAGAAATTAGAATAAATTATTTATAAATACTAAATAATTAGAGAAAATATTATTATTGATATAAAAATTATAATAATAAATATAAATTATTTAATAATAATAATCCATGTTTTTGTAAAATTTTAAGTAAATATTAATTACTTATAAATAGAAATAAATGATTTACAAATCATTTAAAAGATAAATAAATGTTTTAAAATACTTTAAAATATTATTAAGGATAATTAATTTTTTTCTTAAATAAAACTTAGTCCATTTATCAAAGGTATTAAACACCAAACCCTATTAATCTAATCTGATATTATATAAATGTTATAATTGAGTATTGTTATCAATACTAACGTGTTAGATTTATATATATGAACATCGTAGGTGTTTATTAATGATTGAATACCATAACTTGACTGATCTACGCTCAGGCAAGTTTCCTAAACCCTTAACTTATTTGTTTTCATTATGCAAATTTCTTAAACCTGTTTATTCATTAAATAAGATTTTTATCTTGGTATGCTGATGATATAATATACTACACCTACAATTGAATTACCTTTTTATTGTACAGTTAATGTTATAGCTTCAACATAACTAAAAAAATGAATTGTTTATTCATATGATATTGTTTATTGAGCATAAACTGTCGTGTTAAACCAAATTGTTTTGGTAAGATTTCTTATACTGAAGTTGGGTATCCCGTAAGGGATTGAAATTTAGTCAATAATATATTGACATTTAGTGTATTTTGAGCACTGGTAGGATGATATGCATACTCCTAAGATGTTGAATAGGCTGATCCCCTATCTCACATCTAAACAAAATTTCTAAGTCTGTGTGACTGACAGAAATAAAGAAAATTTCCAGAAATGGTTGAAATGGTAACAACTATCACTCGAAATTTGAATTGTTATATTTCTTCAAATCCTATATTGTTATAAATACAAAACTTGCTGAGCATGTCATAGCTCACCCTTGCAAAATATTCCCTTTGCAGTTTTAGATGGTAATCCTAGAACATCTGGAGTAGATAAAGGGAAGCGTCCCTACATAGATTAGATTATATTCTTGTCTGTTTGAATACCTTGTAATAAGAATTCGATATGAGAATCATGTAATCGAATCTTAATATTCTAATATATATATATATATAACATCTTTTATTTTCGCAACCTTGTTTTCTTACATATATAGATGTAAAATTAGACTTCTTCGAATCTAGTTCAGATCCTTGGGAATTATTTATCTGAGTGAGGGTATTAATAGCATGGACTGTTCATGTTGTTATTGATACTCTGGATTTTGGATAGATAGTTACTATCGATACAATATTATAAATTTGTTTGGCATAGACTATACATCTGGGTGAGGGTATTAGTAATATGGACTGTTTATGTTATTATTGATACTCTGAATTTTGGATAAATAGACTCTAGTCTCAGATACAGTTCATATATCCAAGTGAGGGTATCCAAACACAGTAATAGTTCTCTTGAGAATTTACATCTGTTATGGGATACTGTGAATCTTGGATCTATGAGAATTATATCTGATAGTCCTTCTATTTAATGTAATCTTATAATTAGATACCATGGATGTATAGATTTAAATGCATTATATCGATTCTTAGTAAGCACCATATCAGATATCGTGGGAGTATAGATATGGGGGTATTACAATTTTTCTTGACTATTCCCTCCTACAATTCACCACCTTCAGTCTTTAATGTAATCTCGCGTAATGGTCGCTCCGTTTACCATAACACCTCCAAAAGAAATACTCTACTCCGAAGTTCTTGTACTTCTACAGATACTTAATCTTGTTCTCAAACTTTAGTCTTATCCTCTTTCTCCGTCTTAGCTTCTTCGGACTCCGCCTTTTCATCACCACTCGGATAAATCTCGGGATAATCGTCATGATCACTCCCAAGATTAACCATAGGTTTATCTTTTCCCACCTCTTCAACTGACTCGCTTTGCGCTGGCACCTCGGCTACTGGCACTGGTGCAACAGCCGCTAGCACTTCGGTACTCATTTCATCTTCTCCAGACATCCTACTATCAGTTTAAATAACTTGATTGGTACGTCACCAATACGAACTTCTCACACTATGTGTCCACATATCTCACTATCGATATGCTTCGACGATCCCTCACTTAGTACTCTACATGAGTATTCTAGATTTTGCTTATGGTTATAATCCTATGGTTTTCCCCACCCCACTTAAGGTTTATAACCTATAGCTCTGCTAACAACAACTTGTGACACCTTGGTCACTACAGCTTTGATACCAACTTGTGACACCCCCAAATCTAGGTTACCTGACATCCAAGTTTGGTGCTCACGATCCATAATATAAATAACATCTAACTACCCATTAAATTATGAATAGACATATAAACCACATTAACTGATATAGTTAATACATTCGTCCCAGGTTATCTAACCTTTATATTATAAACATACCCTTTAGATATACAAAAAGGGTTTACAAATACAATATAATATATATGTTAAACACAACTATCACAGCAAAGCACCTTTGCCTTTTATCTTCATAGCTCCTTTGGCTTCTTCGTTCGTAGCTGAAATGTTTTATTTAGCAAGGGTGAGCAAAAAATTTGCCTCGCAAGTTAAGATATATAATAAATGTATTAGAATCAAGATAACATACTATCTAATTCGATAGAATGACTCCAAAGTTCGGGGAACTTTGGAATAGCTGAATAATTCGTTCATCTCTAACTAATCTTCTCGTAACCTATGCAACAAATTAATGAAAGTATACAATGCTTTCAAAGTTTCTATGATATTCTAATGAATAATCAAGAATCAATTATACGCAATAGCAAGTGGAATGTTTTCCAGATTTATGCTGAGTGGTCACACAAGACCTAGAACTTTTCTTCTCAGGTAGCTATCAAAGATTTACTTTGATATATACTCAGGTGTATCAGATAACCATAAAGATTAAATCATACCCCTCTGTAAGTATAACAAGTGATCAACTTTATTATACCCTATATTATGCATAATACTTAAACATAGCGCACAATAGTCGAATTTACGACCAATAAAATGTTCCCTTTATATAAAAGGTTGTTCTCCTCAGTCTTAGAATCACGATTTTGATTTAACAACGAAATTCAATGATTTCAATATCTACTCACTTCTCTTCTCTTTTCTTCTCAAACCTATCAAGTTTTCTTTTTCTGATCTAGCCGATACAACTGGCATTGATCTATCAATAATAATTAAATTCTCTTTTCTTTTCTTCTCGGACCTATCAAGTTCTAACAAATGTTCTTCTAGCCAGAATAATTAGCTAAGACATTTCACATTACAATTTAACAATAGACAAAATTTGACTGTACTATTTGCAATCACTAATAACTTCTACTGATGTAAGTATCCAATAATAATTATTCTCCAAGTATATTCTTAGAATCACTAATTCAATTTAAATTAATAAACATGCACTATCTGCGAATAATCAACAATAAATTCTCAGACGTGGCTTAATCAACAATAATTAACCACCATAATAATTGAACAATATTAACTCAAGGTTGAGTTAAGGAAACTTGCCTTCTCCGCTGATTACATCTACACAAAATACTTATCTGCATTTGAAAGACCTATATTCACAATATTGGTCTTCAATTAGCACAATATGTCATAACACATAACACTGTAATTTACAGTCAATCTTTCTCCTAGACACATTACCACATAGCCACATCAGTGTTTATAACCTATATAAACACATAACAAGTCTAACTATTTCGGTCTGGTTGGACTTTGGTCCATTCTCGGTATTCTGGTCACCCTATCCGACAATTAACATAGTTATTGTCAATACACCTGGTCTCTAAGCTTAAATATCATATTAGATAAGTCAATTATCCTTTATAATATTTTTCGGAAGCTTTTAATAATTTATAAACAATTATTATAATGCATGTTGTAGGGTTCATGTTGTTTTTGAAAACTTGACTTTTAATGCATTTTGATGCTATAGATCTATGGTATATCACCATAGATCATCATGAAACATATTCTACCAAGCATCTAAACACATAAACATATAATTATCTTAAGCATTCAAGATCAAAGTGAACTAGGGTTTTATAACTTTCTTTTGAATATGCTTTGATCTCTCTTCTCCAATCTGATCTTAGTGATTCTAGGGTTTATTTGGTGACTGATCCACTCAAGGAATTCGAAGGTTTGGGATAGAGAGAGAGTTGTTGAGAAATTTTGGAATTTTGGTGAACTTTTTCTCTCCAAATCTATTTATATTACTTTGACTCATGAATGATCTAATGTTAGTTATCAATTGGAGGTTAAATACTGATATTTTAATGCCACAAAGTCAAGTTATTAGTTCACCAACTAAAGGTATTGCCAATTCTACAAGTTACTTACTAAAATATCCAAAAAGGGTACTTTGGTCATTGCACAAGTAATTTTAATGGCAAATATGGAATTTAACAAACCCTTAGGGTTTAACCCTAAGGTCCTAACCCTTAGGTTTTAAAACATTAGTTTGCTAGGATTTTCTAAATTAGGATTTAAATTATAAAATTTAAAAGTTTAAAACTAAAATTAGGGTTTCCTAATTAAATTAGGTTTTCCTAATCATATTAGTGTTTAATAAACACATCATGCTCCACAATTAGGATTAGGGTTTAGGATTCCCGAATATGAAGTTAGGGTTTCCCAGCTTTAGATTAGGGTTCCTAACTACGCATTATAGAAATGATTAGGGTTTCTAATCTCTCATTAGGGTTACTAACGTTATACCCTACTCGATCAATCACTGATCAAAATTCTACAAAGTACAAGCACATACTCAACGATATAGTTATCATAACTGTATTTTCTATCGAATTCCTATCCGAACTTAGGGTTAGGGTTTCTATTCTCATTAAGCACAACTCTACTCTTATTTTCCACAGTCAACACATAAATTGACTCATTCTCTAAACTTGTATCACAGATACACAGCACAATATTTACATTCAATATAAATATTAAATAAAAAAAAATTATCCGTAAATTTTGGTTTATTCGAAATCCTGGGTTATTACATTATTACCGTTTGTTATGGCTTTTTTGATAATTAATATCTTACTTACTACCTTTGTCAACATCTACGTCATACAACCAGGGTATACTTAGAACGTTCATTCGATACGAATACGATTCACGAGGATCGTTTACGTAATAAACGTTAACTTTGCTCGTCTCTTAATCTCTCATTCAACCTTTACTCAAGGTTTTAATCATTTTAAATTTTTATCCATCCCATGAACCCTATGTTCATTATTCTTTCTTAATGTCGAAGCCATACTGTTCGTTTTATGCTAAGACTGATTGTTCATCGCAACTGCGTTGCGTTCACAACGTCTATATGCTTTACACTTATCTCTAATTACCACAACATAATATCAAAATGTTATTCATTACCCTCATCAATCAAAGTCTAAGGAATCACCATTATAGCAATCCCTCACGTTCGCTTATCGCGACAACGGTCCCCGAATTTCGGTTCCGTAACCCGTATTTTTATTCTTTATCTTTTACTCTCATTTAATCTTTTCGTTCAACCTTCATTAAAGGTTTAAAACAATTAATTAAGGGTTACATTAGTTGAACATTACGTACTTTATCTTTCTTTACGTTTCCCCCAAGAGTTGAGCATTTAAAAGCTCTTCTCTAGCTTTCTCCCTACACTGGCGTTGCAGCGCCACTCCCTTCTTTATCTCTCATGTTTGTGGCGTGAGTTTCTGATGCCGACTTCTTGATCGCGATTGCTGAAGCACCACCTTACAAGGCATGGTGGCCATGCCGCCAGCGCCTAACCCTAACCCTAAAAAATTTCTCTAAGTGTTAAATCTAATTTGAGACGCTTACTTCCCTCTTTCATAACTTATTCGTTATAACTCAGAACAAGGTTGTTCCAAAGCCATTCTCTTCCTTATATTACGTACTTTAATACCCCTCAGACAGAACTTCATTATGATTCCATTAACGTGCCATTTAATTGGCTTAATCTTCACCCTTTGTTCGTTTTACGTTTTTAACGCTCTTTGTTTGTTAGTCCGTAATTCGGTCATCCAAACTCAGAATTCGTTCATTCTTGAGTCCACGACTCACGTTTCCTATGTTCTCTTACATTATTATGAAACCCTAGACGTTCGTGTTCATTTACTAACTTTCTAATTCTTGTTCGTCTTTTACGAAATTTTTACCATAACTTCATTATAGTTCAGTTTTAATTCATTTTTCATGAACTTTTCTATCGTTCCTAACCAATAAATAAGCATCTAACTTATACACGATTGTTTTAAACTTGTCCATCAACAACAATTATCCTACGATGGTTTTAAATTTGTCCATCAACAACGTTCTTCGTGCTCTTCGCGTGTTCTTCGTTCGTTCTTCATTTTTAATCGATATTTTGGATTACGATTTCACTTTTTCTTGGAATTTAATGTTATATAACACAATTCCTTACTTATTTCAACTACTCATTCATATAATCCACTCGGATCGTTCTAATTCACTATGAATCGTATACTTCCTTAATTCACTATTTCTAATTCATTCTGATTTTTGCACGTTTTTTGAGAAAAACTTTTATCGGCTTACTTAACTTTTCACGACATATTATCGTCAAATCTTTCGATGAATTGTCATTTTGATATACCGAACTCTCAGAAAGGCTTAGGTTATTCAAACCCTAACCCTTAGGTTTTATCGGGTGAATAGTGCATATTTTGTCTTTTTCCTCAGAAATAATTTTGCTCCCAGAAAAATTTTATTTTTGTCTTAAAAATTCTTACTTGTTCAGTCTAGCGCGTAGCCAGAATCCTCCCGATTAAAAATCATTCTAGGTTCTAGAACGATTAATAAACACATAGCACAAAATATTATTAATAAAAATTTATTTTATTAATAATTAATTCTTTAAACTTAAATCCTGGACAATCCGAATTTCTGGGTTGTTACATGTAATATGTGAGTAATATTATTTCATTTTGTATTCCTAATTCTACACCTATTCTGTTAAAGTATTGCTTCTATACTATGTGAAATTAGTAGAATATCCTTGATATTTGCACTTCATCTAGTATATTTTCATGAAAATATTTTTATGTGCATTCTTGATAATTATTGTTCTTTTCATGTCAAAATACTATTCACGAGGCACTATTCACAAAGTACTATTCACGGGGAACTATTCATAAAGTACTGTTCACGGGTACTATTCACAAAGAACTATTCTCGGGTACTATTCACGGGATACTATTCACCCGGGGTACTATTCATAATAAAATTTTATTTCTTTTATGTTCAAATCATTTTGTTACAATATTATTCTTGAATTTTACCTCACAAAGTAGTATCATGTTGACAATTTGAACAATATTGAATTCTAGATAAATTAAATTATAAATCTTTAAAAATTTATCCTTTGTTTTCTTTTAATTGAATTCTTATATCATTGTCATCATCCTCATTCTCAAAACAACAACTATACCCGGGTCATCACATTTACCTCTTCTTCACAGAATTTTGTCTTCGAAATTTTAACATACCATTCTTTTCAACTTCTCTTCAAAGAAGTTCTTATGTTTCAAACATTCCCTAACCTTCATAACTTATCAAGAATCATGAAGTAGAATAAATAACGAAGAATATAAGAATTCCTTTAAAACATTTCATACTTTTGCTGAGGGGTCAAATTGACCATGAACTCTTACTAGGTTTACCAGCATGACACCATAACCCTTCTTTCACGGTCAGTTTACAATCACCCAGAAGGTAAACTACCTCTTTCATACGTAGGCGATCAACCCATCATATAACTCCATTTTGGGGTGTGTTCACCTCAGACTTAATCATTGGATTCTGCACCAAAACAATTTGGTTTGACACAACTCTTCAAAGAAAGCTCAATTTTCTTATAACATGACATACCATTTGTCTTAGCCAAATCAAATAGCTTAGACCATGCCAATAAATTGGATATCAACTTGAAACATTCGTCTAGTCAAATAAATTGACATCGACTATCCTTTAAATTCTTTTACAACACATCAAATTGTTTTATGACGTCATGGTACCGTACTTTTCACACTACATTGAGGACTTTGTCAGTTTATGAATTTTTCATTATACATCATACCATAGCGGGTTGTTGATCCTAAGATCACATCCAATACTAGGTTCAATTGCATTAATAACTCCATCTTTTTACCATCTTTGCATAAAATGCACTGACGATATAAAATTCATTTTGATATTTCAAATCAATTTCTGTCTAGCCAAAATAATTAGCATAGACATATAAAGAATAGTTCTTTTAAAATCTATTGGTTCCAAACATTGAACCAATTCTTTTCCTTTTCAAACGCACACATAAGAACGATTTCAATAAACTTCAAAATCTAGTATAGCTAGATGACTTGGAATATCCTATTTCTCCATCTTCCTTCATTTTTCTTACTTGCGACAATACATACTCTTCTCTAGCACCTTCAATGCTAAGAATACTGAAAATAATTGCTTTTAGTCTAAACATTCCTATACCTTAGTATAGTCCATCAACTTACCACACTTTATGTGTTTAGGAACTTTCCACAACCATATGTGTTTAAGAACTTATCTTCGCAATATGTAATCCAAGAACAAATCAAGGACTATCCATATGCTTAGGGCTAAAAAACATAGCATATAACAATGAGTCATAAACTTTTCATAAGTATGAGTTTCAAGAACTCGCACCTAACTTTCCATTCTGTACCTATCAATCATATACATGAGAAAAGATTCACCTTCTCGTTATATACATATTGATAACACGACATATTCCAATGATTATCACTGTAATAAGCTAAGCAGTTGTTACACCAAAGCTCAAACCTCTACCCATAACACAAGTTCATACAACTCAGCTATCACATGAGTCCTCAATTTAAATCTTACAACTTCTAACTTTCTCTTTACTTAATACAAATTTTCTTTAATTCGTATGCTATCCTTTATAACTCAATCTGAGTTCTTCTTCCCGTACTAATTCATAGTACCATTCATTTATAGCATTAGCTATAAATCATTCATCATTTAACAGATCATATGTTATTACGATTCAGTATGATCATGTGGTGATCTTCTTCCTTAATCGTTTAACTCAACGATCTTTTTATCCTTCTCTCTATGATTATAGTCTTACGTACTCATACCTAAGGTTTATAACCTATTAGCTCTTATACCACTTTGTAACAGCCCATAATCTGGTCTATTTTCACACCCATATTCTGTACGTCACGGTCCCACTTCTTCTCAAACATACATCATTATATAGTGAAATATAACAACATAAATTCTCAATTCCCAGGTTCTAATACCTTATAATATTACAAATAGTGATGATTACATTATTCTTTACATCTTACACGAGTGACTTTCATCCGCCACCAAGGATACACGACAGTTCATTAAACTCGTCTATAGTTTAATTAAACTATTCTACATTACAAGTCTTCGCTTGATCTTCACGCTCATTCATTTAATGTATGACACTTCTTCTGGATAGCGATCAACTTGATCTTTACGGGATCCTTCAATTCTTCTACTCGTAGGCTGAAAATGTTTTTTATTTAAAGCAAGTGTGAGCATTCAATTGCTCAACAAGTCATAACAGTTGAACAAACAACTTCAATAATTCAAACATTCCTTTAGAACATCGATAACCGAACAAAGGTTATGAAGCAGCTTGAATAATATGAATAATCTTGATACCTATCATTTTAAAACATTAGTCACATTAACTTTGAAATACTTTCATTCTTCTACTCTTTTTCATACACATCCTGTCTGGCTAGAATTATTAGCACAGACTTAACAATAATGGTTCATGTATAAACATAACATTCTCATATTGAACAGTTCAATTACAGAACAGTTCATCTCATAGAAACACCAAAGTGTTCAAATTGTGGCACAAGGCCTCATACGTTCTACCACCTTGTACAAATATCGCACATTCGCACATAGACAGAACTTGTGAGAGCCCCAAATCCGGGTCTCAAATCACTACGGATCTAGTACAATCATTCTATAATTGTTGCAGAACATATAAATATAAATTGTTTATACAATATACTTTACACATTTTCCCCAAGGTCGAAAACCTTCACTTAACACACAATTCATTATCCTATCTGACATACAAAGATTTAATCATACATTATTATTACCAATCTATCTGTACATGTAAACTAAAGCTGGAACTGTCTTTAACCTTTCCTTGTGCCCGACGTATTCGCAATCTATCTGCACATGTAAACTAAATGCTTATCATGATATAGCAAGGGTGAGCATGAAGGTTGCCCAACAAGTTTAAATTTTATTTAAGGATATATCATGATTGAAAGAGTCTGAATAATAAGCTGGCTATAATTCATCAATATAGTTGTGAATTACCGCAAACAAACTTTTGACTAAACAAGTATTAAACATGAACAAATATATCTGGACCGAACGGTAATGAAGGTGATTAGCCTTTCATACCTGACTTATACATCCAATATGTATAGAGTACAATTCTATAATGGTAATCAACAATGATTAACCATAAGCATATCTGAATGAAACAACTCTAAGTAGAGTTAAGAAAAACTTGCATGTTCGGTCAATTACTGTTACGTAATTTAACAAGCTTTGTCTAAAGACCTAATATATAAATAATATCGATATACGAATTAGAATAATATCATTAAAATATAATACATATATATATACATATATATATACATAGAATAACCTAAACACATAACACAAAACTCTATCAGTCTATTCAACACATAAAACTTAGTATCAAGTCAAACTATTGCAGTTTGAGTTGAATCTGACACAATTCTAAATTTTCAATCATTAAACTCGTATTTATATGAATTAAATACAACATAATTCCTTTATCATTAATATTTATTTTATATCAAATATTAATGAAATACATGTCATAATATTAAAATATATTTATAATATATCAAAGTATTTTAATACCTTACAATCATATTTATATGATTTTTAAATAATTAAATTCATTATCCGATAATTGCCATTAATAATAAATATTAATGTTTTTCATGACAAAATATCAAAATATATTTTATAACTTAAAATATTTTTATAACACTTAAATCATTTTTATATGATTTTTTAAAACATTAATTCTATTTTCCCATAATTTATTTAATATATTAATTAAATAAATTACTTATCTTTAATATTAATTAATTAATGAAATTCATCACAAAATATTAAAAGTCATTAAAAATACCTTAAAATATTTTCTTATACCATAATATAATTTTTCATGAATTTTCAAGTATTAAAATCATTTTTAAATAATTTATTTAATAATATAATTAAATAAATTAAATATTTTTTATATTCCAAAAATATTAAATATTTTTGAAATATACTCAAAATAATTAAAAACTAATTTTCGGACTTTAAAATAATTTTTAGGAATTTAATATTAAATTTTAATAATTAAAAACCATTTTTTTCTATTTAATAATAAAATAATTTATTTTAGAAATAAACTGTCGCTAAAAGGGTCCCTATAGCGACGAAACTATCGCTATAGGTGTTCTTGAGATGTTCTTGGCTAAACCCAGAAATACTTGTCAGTGGACAAGTGGGTGCGTTGAGCGATTATAGATCTTTGATCACAAGGTTTCTGGACAGCCTGATGGGTTAGGATTGTAGTATAAGTGTAATACTACAATTATAAACTAAGATCATAGCTAAACAACATAATAACTGAGAGATCTAAGCTTGTCAGAGCTGTTCTTCATTTCTGGGTTACCCAGAAATGAAGAACAGTTTGAGGGTCTACTTTCTGGTCCTTTAATCAACGCTTTCCATGCTTAGTAAGTGTGATTTAAAGGATCTAACTTGTACTCCTGATACCAGGGAACATTTATATAACATTATTTCACTCTAACAACATTACACATGCCAGATCAAAGACGGTCAAACCTTGTCAGAAAAAATCGGCTGATGAAGATCTGGGTTTTCCAGAAAACCTTCATGAGGAAGTTTGGTCAACTTACTTTGACCATGATTATTTTAAATTCTGTAGTTAATCTAGGCGATCTAATAGCATACATGTGTAGTTCATATACCCCTCTACAACAATAACCTAACAACATGACCAAAATAACAAACCACAACAAGATCTAGCACCTGCAAAACATTGTCAGACAACTGTTGGGTTTCTGGGTTACCCAGAAACCCGTTTTCGTGCTTGGTCAACGCAGTTTGACTGCTCCTATCTTACGATATAGAAATGATCTAACATTGTTTCCAGTTCCAGATCAAAGCCTACATGGCATAGAACAAATCCAAAACATAAAACACACAAAATGTCTAACACAGAAGAATCTAGAGGCTCTGACATATGACTGTCAGGCCACAATTTCAACTTTTTTCCAGATTTTTGAAAACTTGATGTTTCGAACACTTTTATGTTATGGATCTGGGATATAACAATCCAGATCACTAAATGACATCTTATAACACACTTCTAAACAACAAATCACATAATCACATAAAATTTTAAGGATCTAGTAAGTCTTAGGGTTTTATACCTTTAAAGCTTTGATACTTGAACTTCTTATCTTTGATATGATATTGGAAAGTTAAAGTTTGATCTAGCCTTAACTTAACACTCATATTTACTCTCAATCTCGACTTTTAGAGACAGAAAAGTCTTGGACAAAAATGAAAAGTAAAGTAACTTTTCTTACTTTAAATCTCCTAATTTAGATTCAATGTATACAAATCTTGCTAGGTGGCACTTGATCTGATCTTTTAAAGATTTAGGGTACATGGCTAAACTTTAGGCTTGATGACTCACAAGATTTGCCTTATCTTTTGCTTAGGTTTTAAGAAAGGGCATTTTGGTCATTTAGCATTTCATTTTAAAGGCATACTTGTCAGTTGCCCTAACCTTTAGGATTTAGGGTTTAACCCTTAGGGTTTAGGGTTTAACCCTTAGACTTTTGCAATTTAATTTCTAAGATTTCCAAATTTCAATTTTCAAAATAGAAAATTAATATTTCTAAATTGTAATTAGGATTCTCTAATTATATTAAATTTTCCCAATCATAAATCAATCTTGTTAATTAAGATTAATATATCCTAATTAAAAATTTTAAATAAAAAATTAGAGTTTTCCTCAAAATTAGAATTAGGGTTTATAACCCAAGAATTAGGGATTTCTAAATAGTCAATTAGGGTTATCCCTAATTATATTTATAATAATAAATACTTAAGTCATTAAATTTAACATTTGAATTCCCAAATTAGGGTTTCATATTCCGAATTAGGGTTTAGAAATCCCCAGAACTAAAATTAGGGTTTCCAGAACCAGTTTTAGGGTTTCTTATCAGTCGTTAGGGTTTTCTAACTGAACGTTGACGTTCTTAATATAATATTAGGGTTTGCCACTGATAAAGGTTATCTAGTCAACCCTTGACGCTTAACCACTTATTGTTCAGATATAATACCATATTCACAGAACATATACACATATATACTTAATCCTGAATAATTCACCAAAATCCTTCACAGAATTTTGAAATCCTTGAAATTCCTTTTCAAAAATATCAAACGCATACACTTATTTTCTGTTTGGGTCTATTATTTGACCTTAAATCCATCATTTAAGATTTTAATAAATTGTCTCAGTTCTCGGATTGTCACATTCACCCCTTCTTCTAAGAATATCGTCCCCGAAATTCACCTTACACCTTACACCATACTGCTTACACCATTCATACACATCATCATAATATGCTACCCAATAGACCACTAACAAGAGTAAAAATTTTCAAATTATACTGAGGAGTCATATAGACTATTTTTCTGTCATTTTCGCAAAGGTTTTATGGAAATTCATCCGCAAACCGTCATAACTTACAGACATAGAGGGTAATTAGCCCGGTATGCCCTGTACTGGCCAAGTACTGGTTTTATCTGTTTCTCGTCACTGCCATATGCATAAAATTTTTCCTCAGTCTTATTGGATTCCGCACCAAAACAATTTGGTTTGGGAAATTTCTTTCAATAAACACTTAAAGTTTTCATAAACACCAGTCTAGCTGAATCGAATAGCATAGACTCATATCAATAATTCAATTCAATCGAATTATTTAGGTGTAGCTAAACCACGTTGGCCAATTAAAATTTTTAAAATATTTTTGAGAATGACGTCATGATGTCGTACTATAGTAAAAGTCTGTGTGAGGATGCCGTCATCGTATGACTTTGTCATAACACATCATACAATAGTGGAACAACGACTTTAGATCAAATTCACACTAAGTATTTCTGTATCTACAACTCCATCAACATTTTATCATCTCTGCACTAGGTTACATGGTACATGAGTGATAAATAAAATATATTTTGATATTTCAAATCATTTACGTCTAGCCAAAATAAGTAGAATAGACTATACTTTAGACCGTTCCAAAAATGATTACGAGTCTATATTTTTTTTAAAAAAACACATAGTGCGTATTTAGCTTGATGTCAAAATTTTGAAGTCTAGCATAGCTAGGAGTTTTGGAAACTTATGTCTCCACTAATAATCATTTGCTTAACAATCTATTTGTTCCTATAATCCTCAATTCTCCATTCACACACTACTATACCCAGTTCGTCAAACCACACTTATTAGTTCATAAACTTGCCACAATCATATGAGTTTAAGAACTTACCCTAGTCAGACCTTTGGCGTCCATTCACTAAGGGGTTCATAAACATTTCACATAACTATGAGTCAAGAATGTCACATAAGTATGAGTTTTAAGAACTCGTACTTAACCTTATATTCTCTACTTATAACCTATCTATATGTTATACACATGAGAAAGGAACCACCCTCTTAACATGCATATAGCAAATAGTGCGACACAAATATTTCAATGATTATCAGTGCCGGAAACTAATTGGTTTTTACACCAAGTACAATTCCCCGCCCATACAAGAAATAATACAACTCAGCTGCTGACATGAGTTCTCAATTGAAATCCCCACCTAGTCTTAACTCCCTTCTCAATATGAATTTCATTCAACTTGTGACATCCCCAAAAAAGGTATACATCACCCATTCTGAGTCACCAAATACATGGTACAGAATACAAATACAAACTTCAATACACAACATGAGTTGTGAGTTTTAATACAAATATTGTCTTCTAGACAGTATTCAAACTCAAAATAAGTCCTCAATACCTTTATTATCACACTATTTCACAGAATAGTGAGGACTACTAATGCAAACATCTGGGCTGTCAATCCATTCCCCGACTAGTCCCAGCTATATTCTCATTTCCTGAAGAGAATAGTGAAAGAAAGGGTGAGCTCAACTAGCCCAGTAAGAAATATTCTGACTAAGATAATGCAGAATAAATTATCCTTAGCCTTCAATAGTATAACAACTGATAGAATATAATAGACAACAAGTTTTAGATCAACAACTGCAGCGGAATAAGCAATCCATTATAAGAGTCAAGTAGAGCATAAAATCTACTATCTTCTATGATTTAAAAAGGTTTTTCATCAACTTTATCGCTGAGACTTAGCTGAATAAATAATCCACATCATCGAATCATCACTGCACTACGGGCCAAGGATATTCTTTAGTATCATTACCAGGAATTATCCATGCACTACGGGCCAAAGATAATCGTGTTTTCATCAACGGTCATGATCATGCCATAAAACAATTCATCTTTGGACCCTTGGCCGAAGAGAATCCATGGCCATAATCATACAAAAAACTGTCCATCAATGCACTACGGGCCAATGAGGACTTTTACCACATCATTTATAATATTACGGTCATGATTATACCGAATAATCCCTGGTCATAATCATACCAAGTCCATCTATGCACTACGGGCCAAAGATGACTTTCATAACAATATAAGCATGAAGATGATGACAATGACATAATAATTTAATAAAACAAGTTCAAGGATGAATTTTAAAGATTTATACTTTAATTTATCCCGAATTCAATAACGTTCAAATTTTCAACATGATACTTCTTTGTGGAGTAAAATTCAAGAATAATATTGTACCAAAAAAGATTTAGATCGAAAACGAATCAATTTTTATCATGAATAGTACCCCCGGGTGAATAGTACTCGAGTGAATAGTACCCCATGAATAGTACTTTGTGAATAGTAACCCGTGAATAGTACTCCGATATGAAAAAGTTAAAACTTATCAAGAATGCTCATAATAATATTTTCTTGAAAAGATACTGGATGAAGCGCACATATCAAGGATATTCTACTAATTTCATGGAGTTTAGAAAGCCAAAACTTTAACAAAATGAGTATAGAATTTGAAATCTGAAACAAAATAATATTACTTACATACTATAGAGTATGAAGGAAAATATTATTTGAATTGAATATTGAACAAAAATAACATCCCTTACGGATATTAAACGAAAATAATATTCCTTTCGAATATTGAACGAATATAATATTCCTTACGAATATTAAATAAAAATAATACTTCTTGCGAATATTGAACGAAATAATATTCATACGAATACGAAAAATAATATCTCTTCAGAATATGAAATAAATAATACCCCTTATGAGTATTGAAAGAAAATAATTCTCTTCATGAATACGAAAGAAATAATACCCCTTACCTCAAAAGGAAAAGTATTCCAACTGGTATAGCGGATATATTCTTGAAATAAAACTTTCACTATTTTCTACACTCAAAGCTATCTAAAACTCGAAAGAAATACGCTCAATATTATAGAAGAAGAATTCTCTGATTCTGGTGTGATTTTCAATTCTAAATAAGCATCCTATTTATAGGAGAATGGAAAGGATACTATTTGATTTTTAGAATCACGGACTGCACAGTATTTGAAATTAAACGAATTCACGGGCGTTGAACTGATTCACAAGATTTACTTTGCACTGCATAGTAAAATATTATGCAATAAAATATTCTAATAAAACAAAAACTTTTAAATAAAATATATTATATATTATATATTTATATAACATAAGCCTACAATTTACATTCACGGGATGAACCTGTGATTCACCCAACTAATGGTATCAATAATATATATATATATATATATATATATATATATATATATATATACAAACAACAAAGCAACTCCACCCGTGAATTCAAAATCCAACCCCTTTCATTTTTTCTTCCACATGTGGGCCCCACGTGTTCCCATCCCACCAACATGTCATCATCACAGGTGGGTCCTACTGTATAATATATACTGAATAATCTTCTACTAATTATTTTGAAAAATGTGTAAATGGGGGTCCATAAAATAAGCAAAATTTACAACAAATACTTCATAAAAATCCTCTCAATATTTTTAACAACATTTATCATCATTATTATAATTCGCAATATTTAACAACCAGGTCGTTCCCAGGAAAGAGGGGGCTTTCCAATAAGGATTTATCCCTATTGGCGCACAATTAGGTGACCAAACCTCTTCTTGACAGAACTTCTAGACATCGTCAATATTGCAAAAAATAATATGAATAACTTGTCATCTCAATTATTGATTTAATAATATAAAACATATTGTAACAATAATTGAATCAAATAACGTGAGATACTTTGCAGCAATTATTGTAACAATAATTGAACAAATCTGAGTGACTTCTCACGTAAGCATCAATAATCAATACAGTGTGCTACTATGCAACCACGCGTATTACTGTACTTTTACTACCGGGTAGTTCAACTGTTAACGTTAAAACTTCCGCCGTTATTTTCATAAACAGATATTTCTGTCGTTTTCTCATTTTGATAATAATTCAGTTGTGGGGTCCACAAATGATTGTGTCGTCGTACGAATATTCCCTGTTAAAACGAATATTCCCCGACCAATCGAATATTATATAACAACTTCCTTACTTTGAAAAATTTATAAATATTACCCACAACGATAACATTATATCAAATCCACACCATAATATTAAAAAAAATATTTCGAGAAAAAATAAATCTTTATTCATAAAATTTGGGGTCTCACAATCTCCCCTCCTTATGAAATTTCGCCCTCGAAATTTACGTACATACCTGGTATGCTGAACAGATGAGGACACTTCGTCAGATTCTAACTCTTCATACGTTTAATCTTCCACTATCTAGTCTGGTTCTAAATCAATAATGTGGTTTGGGTCGTCCACATATTTACGTAACATCGATACGTGAAAAATGGTATGAACACGCAACATACTTGGCGGTAAAGCGAGTCTATAGACCACAGTTCCTACTCGATCGAGGATTTCAAATGGTCCAATTAAATTGAGGGTTGAGATTTCCTCTCTTCATCGACTCTTGCTTCTAGAATAACGCCCTCTTGAACCTTTTTTTTTGTGTTTATCAGCTCCGCGTCTGTAGCTTGAGTGGCTTTAACATTATCAATTAACGTCGGTTCTAATCATATATTCGCTATCTTTATGTAGGTTCGTATATTCGCTCTCGCATACGATCTTCTACTCAACGCATCAACTACCACGTTCGCTTTTCTAGGATGCTATTGAATGGTATGGTCGTAATCTTCAACAGCTCGAGCCAATATCTTTGGTGCCTGATACGTTCATTTTGGGTGAAGAAATACTTGAGGGTTTTAAAAATGGGTTTTGTACTGGGGTCAATACGAAATTTACTTTCACGCTCTAGGGTAGGTCAAGAAGTCTTCAGGGAAAACGTTAGGAAATTTATTAACGATAAAAATATCATTTAAAAATTGTGACTCTCATCCAAGACTTGGATAACACATGAAATGAAGGTTTCTCCTAACGGAGTTTCAACAGATAAGTTAAAGTCTAATTTCTCCGGAGTTAAATTTAAACGTTGAGCGCAAGTAGGAGAAATAAAAGAATGGGTAGAGCCGGTATCAAATAAGGTATAGATTTCACAAAAGTTTATAATTAACTTACTCGTGACAACTTCATTTGGGTTCCTCGACAAACACTCTCACTTAAACTACCAGCTTTGACTTGTCTGGGACATTCTTTGGCGTCATCATACCAGCAGAAATTGACTTCACCATACGACAAAATCGAGCTAGGTGACCTTCTCTTCCGCAATTAAAACACACTTTGGGTTACTGCGTACAGTTTGGATGGATGTGTCCCTCCTGTCTGCATTTGAAACATACGACTAGTGGTTGTTCTTCTTCCTTTGAAACAGGTGCTGGTGTTGCTGTCTTTCCATCATTATTGAACCTTTTCTTCTTGAAATTTCCACTTCTATTATCTTGGCCATGATTACCACCGAAGTGGTTACCATTCTTGGCATGATAATTTCCCCCACGATGGTTATCAATGTTTCGATGGGCGTTGCCACCGGTATGATTATTATCGTGTTGTTGGTCAATACCTTTTGGTTGTGCTGACTCATTATCGTGCTCCACTAACTGTGCCCTATTCACAACATCTGAATATAAACAAAGTTTGTGAGAAATGAGGTATTGACGTATTTCGGGTTTTAAAATATTCACGTCATTCGCTCCTCATTATCGACAAAATGGGATGCAAACCAGGATAACTCCGCAAACTTAGCCTCGTAATACGACACGGTCATATTGTTTTGCTCTAGCTTGATGAATTCCATCTCCTTCATGTAACGAATACTTTCGGGAAAGTACTTGTCGTTGAACAGTTCTTAGAACTTCTCCCAAGACATCTTGAGTGCGTCAGGCTGGGTAAGTTTTACAGATTCCCACCAATGATCTGCTTCTTCACGCAACATAAAGGTGGCGAAGGGAAACTTTTGCTCCTTTGAGCATTCCAAGAAATCAAATATCTTGGTGATTTGCTTTATACACGTCTCTGCCTTAAGTGGTTCTGGCTTTCCCAAAAACTCCGGTGGTCCCAGCTCTTTGAACCATTTAGCGGTGACCAACCGTGGGTTTCCATTGATTCCACCTGTATTATGAACAGGAGTCTCTCTCATTTGGTGTTGCATGAACAGTACAAAGCCTCTGAACATCCCATCGTCCATCATTTGATTGGTGTTGTTATTTACCTGAGGATTATTATCTTCCTGTTGCACATTATCCTGGGTATTGATCTGTGGTGACTCAACTGTCTCCTGTGCTCCATTGCTATTCTCAACATTCTCAGATGTCATTTTACTGTCACAAAACAAGGGTTAATTGACATACCACATATTATCCCTATATTCTGACCGACCAATTAAATATCAAATAAACTTAGGTAAGTCATACTAGCGAAGGAATTTCCCGTCTCTCCCCTCCTAGTTCTTGTCTCACATCTCAGCCAGGGATCATATCCCTAAGCTTTGATACCAACTGTGACGCCCCCAAAAAAGGTATACATCACCCATTTTGAGTCACCAAATACATGGTACAGAATACAAATAAAACTTCAATACACAACATGAGCTGTGAGTTTTAATACAAATATTGTCTTCTAGACAGTATTCAAACTCAAAATAAGTCCTCAATACATTTATTATCACACTATTTCACAGAATAGTGAGGACTACTAATGCAAACATCTGGACTGTCAATCCATTCCCCGACTAGTCCCAGCTATATTCTCATTTCCTGAAGAGAATAGTGAAAGAAAGGGTGAGCTCAACTAGCCTAGTAAGAAATATTATGACTAAGATAATGCAGAATAAATTATCCTTAGCCTTCAACAGTATAACAACTGATAGAATATAATAGACAACAAGTTTTAGATCAACAACTGCAGTGGAATAAGCAATCCATTAGAAGAGTCAAGTAGAGCATAAAATCTACTATCTTCTATGATTTAAAAAGGTTTTTCATCAACTTTATCGCTGAGACTCAGCTTAACAAATAATATGAATAACTTAACATCTAAATTATTGATTTAATAATATATAATATATTGTAACAATAATTGAATCAAATAACGTGAGATACTATGCAACAATTACTTTAACAATAATTAAATAAAACTAAGTGACTTCTCACGTAAGCATCAATAATCAATACTGTGTGCTACTATGCAACCACGCGTATTACTGTACATTTACTACCGGGTAGTTCAACAGTTAACGGTAAAACTTCCGCCGTTATTTTCAAAAAAAAAGATATTTCTGTCATTTTCTCATTTTGACAATAATTCCGTTGTGGGGTCCACCAATGATTGTGCCGTCGTACGAATATTCCCAGTTAAAACAAATATTCCCTGACCAATCGAATATTATATAACATCTTCCTTACTTTGCAAAATTTATAAATATTACCCACAACTATAACATTATATCAAATCCATGCCATAATATTTAAAAAAATATTTCGAGAAAAATTAAATCTTTATTCATAAAATTTGGGGTCTCACACAACTCGTATTCATAATCCTTTCCTAAATCTATACCAATTCATAGTACAACTGTCACACAACAATCTTTGCTGTAAACTTTTCAATCATTTTCTTGATCCTTCTCCCTGCTATCACCTTATCAGATTACGGGGTAATCTCATCGTATATATTACGATTCATTCTATGCTATGATCGTTTTATTTTTCGATCTCCTATCTTGATACTTTTAGTCTTTTAGACTCAATCTATTCATCACTATTGTTCACCTTTATTATCAGAGTTAGGGAACTATGTATCTCTATTACTTGCCTAGATTTTTCTTTGAATCATACCGACTAACTAACTCTATGTGAGTTAGATCTTATCCTAATCACTACAGTTATTAGACTAAGGTATCACTACCCTAGGTTTATAACCAACAGCTTTGATACCAACTGTGAGAGCCCCAAATCCGGGTCCCAAATCACCACGAATCTTGTACAATCATTCTATAATTGTTGCGGAAGATATAAACATAAATTGTTTATACAATACACTTTACACATTTTTCCCCAAGGTCAAAAACCTTCACTAAACACACAATTCATTATCCTATCTGAAATACAAGGACTTTATCATATATTATTATTACCAATCTATCAGCACATGTAAACTAAAGTTGGAACTATCTTTAACCTTTCCATGTGTCCAACGTATTAGCCTTAATATGCAATGTTTATCATGATATAGCAAGGGTGAGCATGAAGGTTGCCCAGCAAGTTTAAATTTTATTTAAGGATATATCATGATTGAAAAAGTCTGAATAATAAGTTAGCTATAATTTATCAATATAGTTGTGAATTAGCGCGAACAAACTTTTGACTGAACAAGTATTAAACATGAACAAATATATCTGGACCGAACGGTAATGAAGGTGATCATCCTTTCATACCTGACTTATACATTTAATGTGACGCCCCCAAAATAGGTATACATCACCCATCTTGATTCGCCAAATACATGGTACAAAATTCAAATACAACTTAATTATACAACAGTCGTGTAAAATACGACAAAACATAATCTAAGAGTTTTAATAAGAATATTGTCATGTAGACAATATCCACACTCAATGGAGTCCTCATTACATTTATTGTCACACTATTTAACAGAATAGTGAGGACTACTAATGCTATCATCTGGACCATCACTCCGTCCCCCGACTAGTCCTGGCTACGTTCTCATTTCTTGAAGAGATAAGTGAAAGAAAGGGTGAGCTCAACTAGCTCAGTAAAAAATATTATGACTAAGATAATGCAGAATAAATTTTCATTAGCCTTCAACAATGTTAAACTGATCGAATATAATAGACAACAAGTTTAACTGCAGCGGAACAAGCAATCCATTAAAAGAGTCAAGTAGAGCATAAAATCTACTATCTTCTATGATTTAAAAAGTTTTTCATCAACTTTATCTCTGAGACTCAGCTTAATAAATAAAATCGAATCATCCTTGCTTCACGACCAAGGATATTCATATAATCATCAATGGTCATGACTATACCGAATAATCCCTTGTCATAATCACACCAACATCTGTCCATCAATGAACTACAGGCCAATGAGGACTTTTACCACATCATTCCTCACATTACGGTCATGATTATACCGAATAATCCCTAGTCATAATCATACCAAGTCCATCTATGCACGTAAGTCAAAGATGACTTTCATCACAATATAAGCATGAGGATGATGACAATGACATAATAATTCAATAAAACAAGTTTAAGGATAAATTTTAAAGATTTATAATTTTAATTTATCCAGAAGTCAATAACGTCCAAATTGTCAACATGATACTTCTTTATGGAGTAAAATTCAAGAATGCTCAGAAGAATATTTCCATGAAAAAATCTTTGGATGAAGCTTGAAATATCAAGGATATTCCACTAATTTTATGGAGTATAGAAGCCAAAACTTTAACCAACTGAGTATAATAGAATATATGAAACTACAAATAGATTTTTTCCCGCCATGCGGTAACCCACGTAGACAGATCATTTTCAACACTTTAATAAGGAATAAATACGAAGGATCATTCATCATGCATGCGGTAATCCACATTGACAGGTTATTCTAACAAAATAATAAAGAATGGAATAACAGAAGAATTCACCAGGCGTCCGTAATCCGCACAGACAGGTTATTCAAACAGAATAATAAAGAATGGAATAACAGAAGAATTCACCAAGCTTACGTAATCCGCATAGATAAGTTATTCCAACAGAATAATTAAGAATGGAACCAGGTCATACGTAACCCACACAGACAGGATATTCTAACAGAATAATAAAGAATGGAATAACAACAGAATTCACCAGGCATGCGATAGACTGCACAGATAGGATATTCCAACAAAATAATAAAGAATGGAACTAGGTCATGTGTAATCCACACAGGCAGGATATTCCAACAGAATAATAAAGAATGGAATAACAACAGAATTCACCAGGCATGCGATAGACCGCACAGACAGGTTATTCCAACAGAATAGTAAAGAATGGAATAACAGAATAATTTCACCATGAATGCGGTACTTTGCATAGACAGGTTATTCTAATATAATAATAAAGAATGAAATAACAACCCTTACGTGTATTGAAAGAAAATAACTCTCTTTATGAATACGAAAGAATAATACGCCTTACCTTAGAAGAAGAATAAATACTGGAATAGTGAGGTAGCAGACTTCTCTTCTTCTTTCTCTCTATAATTTCTCTCTATAATAATTGCTCTGTAGCTTTAGTGAATTGGTGAAAAATGAAGGAAGAATGAGCTTCTATTTATAGGAAAATATAGTTTTGATAATTGCACGTTTTGGGGCTCAAAATATTATTGTATAATACCTTCCTCTTTTTCTTCATTTTTAATTTAGTTCTGCAAGTATTATCAAACTTGCACCACCTCCCCTAATAGTAAATAATGTGAATCAATAGTTCAATCATATGAATCAATAGTTATAGTCATGTGAAAATACGAATTACAATATTGTACCTTCAACTATACCTCTATTTTTAACTTAGTCATGCAAGTATTATCAATCTTGCACCACCTCCCCTAATAGTACAAGAATGTGAATCAATAGTACACACATGTGAACAAATATTTATAATCATATGAATTAATAGCAATTAATTGTTCATTTATCCGGTTAATTACCTGATTGGTCAATATAACCTCCAAACATCAATTATTATCGAAATAAATGTCAGTTTTCACTAACACTAATAATTCCAACACAATGGAACTATCCAATTCATCTTTAATCAACCCGAACTTATTCATAATTAATATTATAATTCACAATATTTAACAACCAGGTCGTTCCCAGGAATGAGGGGGCTTTTCAATAAGGATTTCTTCTTATTAGCGCGCAATTAGGTGACCAAACCTTTCCTTGACAAAACTTCTAGACATTGTCAATATTGCAAATAATAATATGAATAATTTTGTCATATCAATTATTGATTTAATAATATATATTATGTAGATGATACTATCACAATAATTGAATAAATAATATGAGAGATATGATGCAGGAATTACTGTAGCTATAATGGAGTATAACTGAGTGACTTCTTACGTAAGCATCAATAATCAATACCGTGTGATACTATGCAACCACGCATATTACTGTACTTTTACTACCGGGTAGTTCAATATTTTTAACGGTAACACATTCGCCATTATTTTTATAAAAATATAATTCTGTCGTTTTCTAACTACAACAATACTTTTGTTGTGGGTCCACCAATGATTGTGTCGTCGAACGAATATTCCCTGTTAAAAAGAATATTTCCCGACCAATCAAATATTATATAACTACTTGCTTACTTTGCAAAATTTATAAATATTACCCACAACTATAACATTATATCAAATCCACGCCATAATATTCAAAAATATATTTCGAGAAAATTATTCTTTATTCATAAAAGTTGGGGTCTTACAACCTCCTCTTCTTATGAAATTTCGTACTCAAAATTAGGGTAAGTACATGGTATATCGAAAAGGTGAAGATATCTTGACTTCATCTCATATTCTAACTCCCAGGTCATTTCTTCCACATCGTGGTTTCTCCACAAAACTTTGACTTGAGGTATAACCTTTGAGCGTAGAATATGATCCTTCTTATCCAAGATTTTAACAGGTAACTCTTCATACATTAAATCTTCCTCTATATCGTCTGGTTCTAATTCAATAATGTGGTTCAGGTCTTTTACATATTTACGTAACATAGATATGTGAAAAACGTTATGAACACGAGACATACTTGGTGGTAAGGCGAGTCTATAGGAAACAATTCCTACTCGTTCGAGAATTATTAATGGGCCAATGAATCGAGGATTGAGCTTTACTCTCTTTTCAAATCTCGTAACTCCTTTCCATGGAGCAACACGTAACAACACATGATCTCCAATATTAAATTCCTTGTCCTTTCGATTTAGATCAGCATAACTCTTTTGTCGATCTTGTGAGGTTTTTATACGTTGTCAGATTGTTTGAATCTTTTCCGTAGTCATACGTACCAACTCCGGTCCTAACAACGTTGCTTCACCCACTTCATCCCAGCATACTAGAGAACGACAATTTCTTCCATACAATGCCTTCAATGGAGTCATGCCAATACTTGTTTGATAACTATTATTGTAGGAAAACTCCACCAATGGAAAGAACTTGTCCCAACTTCCTTTGAAGTCAAGGACACAGAGTCTTAATAAATCTTCAAGAGTTTGAATAGTCCTTTCCGACTGCCCATCCGTTTGAGGATGATATTCCGAACTAAATCGTAAATCTGTGCCCATAGCTTTTTGCAAACTAACTCAAAATCTTGAAGTGAATCTTGGGTCTCGATCAGAAACTATGGATACTGGCATACCATGCAATCTTACAATCTCATTTATGTATATACTAGCAAGACGTTCAAATGTATATGTTTCTCGCATCGGTAAGAAATGAGCAGACTTGGTCAATCTATCAAGAATGACCCAAATCGCATCTATGCCTTGAGAAACCTTGGGATGACCAGTAACAAAATCCATGGTAATGTGCTCCCACTTCCATTCTATAATTTTAAGTGGTTGCAATTGACCTTTTGGCACTTGATGCTCCGCCTTGACTCGTTGACAAGTTAGACACCTTGAGATAAACCCCGCTATCTCTCTCTTCATATTGCTCCACCAAAATGTATCTCGAAGATCACGATACATCTTGGTACTCCCAGGATGGATTGCAAACGGTGTGTTGTGCGCCTCCATCATGATTTTATACTTCAAGTCAGAATTTTTAGGAACATAAAGTCTAGAGTTTACTTGAAGTATTTCTTCTTCATCGATTCTTGCTTCTAAAATAGCACCTTCTTGTACTTTCTTCCTCATGCGCATCAGCTCCAGGTCTGTAGCTTGAGCAGCTTTAACTTTATCGATTAAAGTCGGTTCTAGTCGTATATTCTCCATCATCACATGGGGTCCCTGGAGTCTTTAACTCTATATTCATCCTTTCCAAGTCATACAAAATGGGCCTTTGCGTTGACAATATTGCACTCATGCCCGCATATGATCTTCTACTCAATGCGTCAGCTACTACGTTCGCTTTTCCAAGATGGTATTGGATGGTATGATCATAATCTTTCAACAACTCAAGCCATCGTCGTTGCCGCATGTTGAGTTCCTTTTGAGTGAAGAAATATTTGAGGCTTTTATGATCCGTATAGATCTCCACCTTCTCTCCATACAGGTAATGCCTCTAAATCTTAAGCGCAAAAACGACTGCTGCCAACTCTAGATCATGAGTAGGATAATTCCTCTCATATTCTTTTAGTTGTCACGAGGCATAGGCTATGACTTTCCCATGTTGTATGAGAACAAATCCTAACCCTTTGCCTGAAGCATCACTGTAGATGACAAATCCCTCCGAGCCAGATGGTATTGTCGTAGCAGTCTTTGAAATGAGTCTTCTCTTGAGTTCTTGAAAACTCTTCTCACATTCCTCGCTCCAACCAAACTTTGTATCTTTTCGAGTCAGCTGAGTTAATGGAGTAGCGATTCAAGAAAATCCTTCCACGAATCTCCGATAATAACCAGCTAAGCCTAGAAAGCTACGTACTTCGGTCACTGACTTTGGTTACTCCCAGCTTTGAATTGCTTCAATCTTCGTTAGGTCAACAGATATTCCATGATTTGATATCACGTGCCCAAGGAATGCAACTTCCTCAAGCTAGAACTCACATTTCTTCAACCTAGAATATAACTTGTTTTCACGAAGCGTTTGGAGTAACAACCTCAAGTGTTACTCATGGTCTTCATGGGTTTTGGAGTATATGAGAATGTCATCAATAAAGACGACCAGTAAGTGATCCAAATATTCCTTGAAACTCGGTTCATCATGTCCATGAAGGCAGCAGGAGCATTTGTCAATCCAAAAGACATGACTAGGAATTCATAATGCCCGTATCGAGTTCTGAAAGCAGTCTTTGGAATGTCATCAGTTTTAATCTCCAACTGATGATATCTGGAACGAAGATCAATCTTTGAAAAGAATTTGGCTCCTTGCAACTGGTCAAATAGGTCATCAATGCGAGGACACGGGTACTTATTTTTGATGGTGACATGATTCAACTCCCGATAATCAATACAAAGTCGTATACTTCCATCTTTCTTCTTCACGAATAGAACATGAGCACCCCAAGGAGACGTACTAGGACGAATGAAACCGATGTTTAACAATTCCTGTAGTTTGATTTTTAACTCCTGAAGTTCAATAAGAGCCATTCGATAAGGGGCTTTGGAAATGGGTTTTGTACCGGATTCAAGGTCGATACAAAATTCAATTTCACGCTCTGGGGGTAGGCCAAGAAGTTCTTAAGGGAATACGTCAGGAAATTTATTAACAATAGAAATATCATTCAAATCTGACGTATTTTTATTTAAGTCCGTGACATAGGCTAAGAAAGCTTGACATTTGTTTTTCAATAAACGAATAGCTTTATAACTTGATATGACAATGATTGACTTTAGTGGTTTGGTTGCTTGAATTCGCATAATAGGTTGGTTAGGAATATGAAAGCTAACAACCTTAAGAAAATAATCGATTTTAACATGATGAGTAGTTAACCAATCAATCCCTAAAATCAAATCAAATGCAAGTATTTTCAAGGAAATAAGATCGACAGGTAACGCGCGGTTGCCGATTTGAATCAAACAAGACTTATAAACAGCGGATGTAATGAAGGTTTCTCCCAACGGAGTTTCAACAGATAAGTCAAAGTCTAATTTCTCTGTAGTCAAATTTAAACGTTGAGCGCAAGTAGGAGAAATGAAAGAATGGGTAGAACCAGTATCAAATAAAGTATAAACTTCACTAGATTTTATGATTAGCTTACCCGTGATCACCTCGTTCGGATTCCTCGCTTTTTGGGAGGTTAGGACAAACGTTCTCCCTTGAACTACCAGTTTTGTCTTGTCTGGGACACCCTTTTATGCCACCATCCCAGCTGGACTTGACTTTGGTGCACGACAAAATCGGTCTAGGTGACCTTCTTTTCCATAATTATAACACGCTTTGGACTGCATCGCGCAGTTTGGACTGATGTGTCCTTCCGCTCCACATTTGTAACATACGACCAGCGGTCGTTCTCTATCCTTAACAACAGGTGTTGGTGCTGACGTCTTTTCATCATTGTTGAATCTCCTCTTCTTGAAATGTCCACTCTTATTATCATCGCCATGATTACCACCGAAGTGATTACCATTTCTGGAATGTTGATTCCCTCCACGCTTGTTGTCACCGCTTCGATGACTGCTACCGATGGTGTTATCGACTTGTCGGTTGCTCTCTCTTGGTTGGGTTAACTCATTATCGCGCTCCAATAACTGAGCCTTATTCACAACATCCGAATACAAACAAAATTTTTGAGAAATTAGGTATTGACGTATCTCAGGTTTTAAACCTCTTAGAAATATCCGCGTCATTCTCTCCTCATTATCAACCAAATGGGACACAAACTGAGATAACTCGGCAAACTTAACTTCGTACTGCGCCACGGTCATATTGTTTTGCTCAAGCTTGATGAACTCTACCTCCTTCATGTGATGAATAATTTCAGGAAAGTACTTTTCGTTGAATAGTTCTTGGAACTTCTCCCAAGATATCTTCAGTGCGGCAGATTGAGTACGCTTCACAGATTCCCACCAGTAATCTGCCTCTGTTTGCAACATGAAGGTGGCAAAGGGAACCTTTTGCTCCTCGGAGCATCCCAAGACATCAAATATCTTGTTGATCTACTTTATCCACGTCTCTGCCTTAAGTGGTTTTGGCTCTCCAAAAAACTCTGGTGGTCCCAGCTCCTTGAACAACTTAGCAGTGACTGTCCGAGAGTTGTCAGTGTTTCCACCTACATTTTGGACAGGAGCCGCCCTCGCCTGATGTTGCATAAATTGCATAAAACCTCTAAACATTCCATCGTTCATCATTTGATCGTTGTTGTTTACCTGAGGATTATTGTCTTCCTGTTGCACATTATCCTTGGTATTAATCTGTGGTGACTCAACGGTCTCATGTGCTTCATTGCTTATCTCAACATTTTCGCATGCCATTTTCAAATACTGCCACACAACAAGGGTTAATTAACATATCACATATTATCCTTATACTATGACCGACCAATTAAATACCAAATAAACTTAGGTAGGTCATACTAGGGAAGGAATTTCCCGTCACTCCCCTCCTAGTTCTTGTCTCAAATCTCAGCCAGGGATCATATCCCTAAGCTTTGATACCAACTGTGATGCCCCCAAAATAGGTATACATCACCCATCTTGAGTCGCCAAATACATGGTACCAAATTTAAATAAGACTTAATTATACAACAATCGTGTAAAATACGACAAAACATAATCTAAGAGTTTAAATAAGAATATTGTCATCTAGACAATATCCACACTCAATGGAGTCCTCATTACATTTATTATCACACTATTTAATAGAATAGTGAGGACTACTAATGCTATCATCTGGACCATCACTCCGTCCACCGACTAGTCCCGTCTACGTTCTCATTTCTTGAAGAGAACAGTGAAAGAAAGGTTATTTAAAGAGTTTAAAGAGTCAAGTAGAGCATAAAATCTACTATCTTCTATGATTTAAAAAGTTTTTCATCAACTTTATCGCTGAGACTCAGCTTAATAAATAAAATTGAATCATACCTGCATCACGGCCAAGGATATTCAAGTAATCATCAATGGTCATGACTATACCGAATAATCTCTGGTCATAATCACACCAACAACTGTCCATCAATGAACTATAGGTCAATGAGGACTTTTACCACATCATTCCTCACATTATGGTCATGATTATACCGAATAATCTCTAGTATTAATCATACCAAGTCCATCTATGCACGTAAGCCAAAGATGACTTTCATCACAATATAAGCATGAGGATGATGACAATGACATAATAATTCAATAAAATAAGTTCAAGGATAAATTTTAAAGATTTATAATTTTAATTTATCCAGAAATTAATAACGTCCAAATTATCAACATGATACTTCTTTGTGGAGTAAAATTGAAGAATGCTCAGAAGAATATTTACATGAAAAGATACTAGATGAAGCGTAAATATCAAGGATATTCCACTAATTTTATGGAGTATAGAAGCCAAAACTTTAACCAACTGAGTATAATAGAATATATGAAATCACAAATGGATTTTTGCCCGCCATGTGGTAATCCATGTAGATAGATCATTTTTCACAATTTAATAATTAATAAATATGAAGGATCATTCACTATGCATGCGGTAATCCATATAGACAGGTTATTCCAACATAATAATAAAGAATGGATTAATGTAGAAGAATTCAAAGCGCGTCGTAATCCATGCGATGCATGAGTTATTCCAATGAGAATAATAAAGAGTGGAATAACAGAAGAATTCACCAGGCGTGTGTAATCCGCACAGACATGTTATTCCAACAAAATAATATAGAATGGAACCAGGTCATGCGTAACCCGCACAGACATGATATTCTAATAAAATAATAAAGAATGGAATAACAACAGAAATCACCAGGCATGCGATAGACTGCACAAACAGGATATTCCAACAAAATAATAAATAATGGAACTAGGTTATGCGTAATCCGCACAGACAGTATATTCCAACAGAATAATAAATAATGGAATAACAGTAGAATTCACCAAGCATGCGATAGACCGCACAGACAGGTTATTCCAACAGAATAGTAAAGAATAAAATAATAGAAAATTTTCACCATGTATGCGGTACTTCGCATAGACAGGTTATTCCAACATAATAATAAAGAATGAAATAACAACCCTTACGAGTATTGAAAGAAAATAACTCTCTTCATGAATACAAAAGAATAATACCACTTACCTTAGAAGAAGAATGGATACTGGAATAGTGAAGTAGCAGACTTCTCTTCTTCTTTCTCTCTATAATTTCTCTCTATAATAATTGCTCTATAACTTTAGTGAATTGGTGAGAAATGAAAGAAGAATGAGCTTCTATTTATAGGAAAATATAGTTTCAATAATTGCACGTTTTGGGGCTCAAAATATTATAGTATAATACCTTCCTCTTTTTCTTCATTTATAATTTAGTCCTACAAGTATTATCAAACTTGCACCACCTCCCCTAATAGTAAATAATGTGAATCAATAGTTCAATCATGTGAATCAATAGTTATAATCATGTGAAAATACGAATTACAGTATAATACCTTCAACTATACCTCCATTTTTAACTTAGTCATGCAAGTATTATAAATCTTGCACCACCTCCCCTAATAGTACAAGAATGTGAATTAATAGTACACACATGTGAACAAATAGTTATAATCATATGAATTAATAGCAATTAATTGCTCATTTATCCTGTTAATTACCCGATTGGTCAATATAACCTCCAAACATCAATTATTATCGAAATAAATGTCGATTTTCACTAACACTAATAATTCCAACACAATGGAACTATCCAATTCATCTTTAATCAACACGAACTTATTCATCATTAATATTATAATTCACAATATTTAACAACCAGGTCGTTCCCAAGAAAGAGGCTTTCCGATAAAGATTTCTCCTTATTGGCGCACAATTAGGTGACAAACCTCTCCTTGACAGAACTTCTAGACATTGTCAATATTGCAAATAATAATATGAATAACTTTGTCATCTCAATTATTGATTTAATACAATAATTGAATTAATAATATGAGAGATATGATGCAGGAATTACTGTAGCAATAATTGAGTATAACTGAGTGACTTCTCACGTAAGCATCAATAATCAATACCTTGTGCTACTATGCAACCACGCGTATTACTGTACTTTTAATACTGGGTAGTTCAACACTTTTAACGGTAACACTTTCGCCGTTATTTATATAAAAAGATAATTCTGTCGTTTTCTAACTACGACAATACTTCCGATGTGGGGTCCATTAATGATTGTGCCGTCGCATTTAATATTCCCCTGTTAAAACGAATATTCCCCGACCAATCGAATATTATATAACCACTTTCTTACTTTACAAAATTTGTAAATATTACCCACAACTATAACATTATATCAAATCCACACCCTAATATTCAAAAATATATTTCGAGAAAATTATTCTTTATTCATAAAAGTTGGGGTCTTACATGCAATATGTACATAGTACAATTCTACAATGGTAATCAGCAATGGTTAACCATAAGCATATCTGAATGTAACAACTCTAAGTAAGTTAAGAAAAACTTGCATGTTCGGTCGATTACTGTTAGGCAATTTAATAAGCTTTGTCTGAATACCTAATATATAAATAATATCGATAAATACAAATTAGAATAATATCATCACAATATAATACTATTATATATATATATATATATATATAGAATAACCTAAACACATAACACATAACCCTATTAGTCTATTTAACACATAAAACTTGGTATCAAGTCAAACTATTGCAGTCTGAGTTGAACCTGACACAATTCTAACATCCCGACGGTCTAGTCGGACAATTCACTAGTTTAAGTTTAATTAAACTCTGCCTTAATACTTAAAAGTTATCTTAGATTATTATATTATCAGTCAAAAATATTTATCATAAGCTCGTAATAATTTTCAAATATTTATTATCATTTATCATAAATTTTCAATCATTAAACTCGTATTTATATGAATTAAATACCACATAATTCCTTTATCATTAATATTTATTTAATATCAAATATTAATCAAATGCATATCATAATATTAGAATATATTTATAATATATCAAAGTATTTTTAATATCTTTACAATCATATTTATATGATTTTTAAACAATTAAATTCATTATCCGATAATTGCCATTAATAATAAATATTAATGGTTTTCATGACAAAATATCAAAAGTTATATTTTATTACTTCAAATATTTTATAACACTTAAATCATTTTATATGATTTTTAAAATATTAATTCTATTTTCCCATAATTTATTTAATATATTAATTAAATAAAGTACTTATCATTAATATTAGTTAATTAATGAAATTCATCACAAAATATTAAAAGTCATTAAAATAACTTAAAATATTTTCTTATACCATAATATAATTTTTCATGATTTTTCATGTATTAAAATTATTTTAAATAATTTATTTAATAAAATAATTAAATAAATTAAATACCTTTTATATTCCAAAAATATTAAATATTTTTGAAATATACTCAAAATAATTAAAAACTAATTTTCAGACATTAAAATAATTTTTAGGAATTTAATATTAATTTTTAATAATTAAAAACCATTTTTTTCTATTTAATAATAAAATAATTTATTTTAGAAATAAACTGTCGCTATAAGGGTCCCTATAGCGACGAAACTATCGCTATAGGTGTTCTTGAGATTTTCTTGGCCAAACCCAGAAATACATGTTAGTGGACAAGTGGGTAGGTTTGACCGGTTATAGATCTTTGATCACAAGGTTTCTGGACAGCCTGATGGGTTAAGATTGTAGTATAAATGTAATACTACAATTATAAACTAATATCATAGCTAAACAACATAATAACTGAGAGATCTAAGCCACATAAAAGCATCGAGTGTTCTTCATTTCAGGTTACCGAGAAAATGAAGAAACGATTCGAGGGTCTACTACGGGCCTTTAATCAACGCGTTCCATGCTTAGTATGTGTGATTTAAAGGATCTATCTTGTAGTCCTGATACCAGGGAACATTTATATAACATTATTTCACTCTAACAACCTCACACATGCTAGATCAAAAATGGTCAAACCATGTCAGAAAAAATCGGCTTATGAAGTTTTGGGTTTTCCAGAAAACCTTCATGAGGTAGTTTGGTCAACCTACTTTGACCATGATTATTTTCAATTCTATTGTTAATCTAGGCAATCTAATAGCATACATGTGTAGTTCATATACCCCTCTATAACAATAACCTAACAACATGACCAAAATAACAAACCACAACAAGATTTAGCTCTTTCAAAACATTGTCAAACAACTGTTGGGTTTCTGGGTTGCCCAGAAACCCGTTTTCGTGCTTGGTCAACGTAGTTTGACTGCTCCTATCTTACGATATAGACATGATCTAACACTGTTTCCAGTTCCAGATCAAAGCCTACATGGCATAGAACAAATCCAAAACATAAAACACACAAAACGTCTAACACAGAAGAATCTAGAGGCTCTTACATATAACTATCAGGCCACAATTTCAACTTTTGTCCAGATTTTTGAAAACTTGATGTTTCGAACACTTTTATGTTATGGATCTAGGATATAACAACCCAGATCACTAAATGACATCTTATAACACACTTTAAACAACAAATCACATAATTACATAAAATTTTAAGGATCTAGTAAGTCTTAGGGTTTTATACCTTTAAAGCTTTGATCCTTGAACTTTTGATCTTTGATTTGATATTGGAAAGTTAATGGTTGATCTAGCCCTAACTTAACACTTATATTTACTCTCAATCTCAAATTTTAGAGAGAGAAAAGTCTAGGACAAAAATGAAAACTGTTACATCCCCAAATCTGGGTACTTTTTACTTCAGATCTGGTACATCATTTCTATAACTATTGCGAAAGATATAAGCATAAATTGTTTATACATTAAACTATTACACATCATTCCCAAGGTCTACAATCTTAACTAAATACATACCTTCAATATCTAAAAAGGTATACAATGTTATTTTCGTCAGAAAATTTAATAGATATAATTGCACCATAAATTAATCTTGCACTTTGACTTTGCTTCTGTCTTTATTCGAGCTTTCATCTAAATCTAAATTTTTTATCATGATATAGCAAGGGTGATCAACAAATTTGCCCCGCAAGTTTTAAATACAATGAAGATATATCATGATTGAAAAGAATGAATAAGCTTTCAAGTTTTCAACAATATAATAATTGTGAAATAACATGAATCAAGTTTCAATAATTGCATGACTAAATCAATAATGTTTGAAGGTTAACAATGACCATAAATAATTTAACTGAACCTTATGGTAATGAAGGTGATCAGCCTTTCATACCTGATGAACATATGCAACATGCACTAAGTGCGAATCAATAATCAGTATAGACGTGAATAATCAACAAAAATTATTCACTAACATGCTTTGAACGTACAACTCAAGTTTAAGTTAGGGAAACTTGCTGTAACGATCGAGAAATTTATAATTTGATTTAAATATTTATTGAATTAAATAAATATTTTTAATAATTTATTTATTGTGGTTAAATAAATAATTGATGAATTGTGGTGAATTAATTTAGTAATTAAATTGATTATTGTTAATTAAATTGAGTGTTGATAATTATACGAAGGATTAATTTAAGGAGATAATTAAATTAAATCAATTGCATAATATTTAAGAAATTAGTTAATTAAATAAATTGTTTAAATAATGTGATGTGTCTAATTTATTAATTAAATAAGATATATAATTATTTATTTTTGTAACTGTAATTATAATAGAAATTATTTTAATTACCATTACAAGTTATTTAAATTAACTAAACTAGTTAAATTAATGGTGTGACAAGTGAAACTATATAATAAAAATAAAATAAAAATAATCAAGTTGGGAATATGTGCTTAACCAAACATAGCCTTATGGCCTTTGGCATTATTCAACTGACGCGAGTCTTTTTGTGTTTTTACCTGACGTACGTGGGAGAGGCCAGTTATATGGCATACACATCTTATTTTCCTTAGGCTTGTTAGCATAGAATTGCAGAGGAGATTGAGAGTGAGAGCTTGAGAGATTGTTCTAAGATTTCAGGAGGAAGGAGAGGATTGTTAAACCTTGTGTAACATCTTTTGCTAGCCAATAATCAAAGATTAAGGTATAACTAATTCTAATTTTCAGTCCTGTGATTTTCTATTCTCTGAAAATTGGTTTTTTTGGATTTGTTGTTCAAGCGTTGTATATATGGTGTGGTTTAGGTTGTAGAATCTGTTGTCATCTTGTATGCGTGTTTTTCAGTTATCAAATTCGTGAGAAATTGAATTGTAAGAAGAAATGATATAGTAGTGTTTATGTTCATGTGATATAGCCTTAGAAAGTACCAAATTTCTTGTCCAATGTGTGTAGTAATCAGTAAATTAACACTTGTATATGGTAGTTCACTGAAATACAAAAATAAAGTAATTTGAATAAAATGATTTGGTCAAGTAATGAGTTTACAGTGATGATTTCTGGACAGACTATCATAAATGGAGTTTTATGTGAAAAACATGAAAATTGAGAAATTAAAATAGTTCTAGTTGTTGTTAAATTGTGTTAGGTAGTTGAATATGTTAGCAATCATGTTATGATAGTTGTATAATTATGTTACATGTTGTTATCACCGTTTGATAGGTGAATTTCATTTTAGTAGGGCTAAAAACGGCTCTTGTTCTTTCTTAGTCTCTGCGTTTAATACGAACGCAAGTAGCAATTTGCCTTGGTTAAGTTAGTAAAAAATGGCGCTAATTGCTGCCATGACCCCAAGCCTAAGTGTATAGCACACAAATTGCGCCACACCTTGAACTAGGGCAGTGAGGTCTGCTTGTTATAGGTCAGGCATAATGGACTTATATTAGTTTAGTAAACATGTTATTGATGTTGAGGCATAATATAAACTATAATAGCAGATTGTCATGCGTTATAATACAAAGTATAAAAGATTTTGAAGTGATTGTTAATTGAGTTACATAATGGAACTAAAAGTGGTGTTTTTAAAGTTATAGATGAATGATTAAGTTATAATGTCTTGTAACGAGATTTCAGATTCGTTAAGTATATTTAACCTACGTGGTTAGGTGCTAAGTTAGGGTTGTGACCTAAATGATGGTTTAAACCCTAAAGTTAATATTCATGCGATTAATTGTTGTTGCGGTTTCAATGATATATATTGGATAATTAGAGATTATTTTATTTGTGTAGCTTACAATCAAGGCAAGTTCTCTAACTCTACTTTTATATTTGTGCAAGTTTCTAAACCTTGTCTCTTTACAATTAAGCAAGCCTTCGAACTTCATTCTTTTCATATCGAATGCAAGTTTCCATTGCTATATTATTGTTGTTCAAGTAATTGAGCGAGCCTAATTTATCTTGCGTATGTTTGTACAAGCTTATGTAACCTAATTCGTTACGTCGAGCTAGTTTTACTTTCCTAATTATTATTCAAAGCATATATTGTTCTAATACATTGATTCAATGGGGGATTGTATTAACTCTTCCATATCACCTTGCATGTATATAATGTTTATTCGATTATATATATTGTTGATATCTGATCTTTGACTTTGATAGCCTTGTACAATTACATATTCTTGTGTTAAACCATTATTGATGGAAATTGAGTAGTGTTCTAAAATTTTTAGAAACACTAATAAGCTAGTTCCAAACTAAACTTTCTTTAGTGCGGAAATTCTAAATTCAAACTGAGACGAACAACCCTAACATAGGGGATTTTATACGTGTAACGTTTAGATGTTTATGCACAATACATGGTACAAAGGGCTGATCCCCCTAAATACGTTAAGAAGGGTCCGTATAGTCTAAATGACTGTTAAGGTTAGGTAATAATACCTAAGTACCGGGGACATAGTTCGTGGTCTTAAGACCCTCAGATAATTAAAGTTAGAACTTGTTTTCTAGTTTGATTTGTAGAACAAGTTCTTTATTATTCAGCTTTCGTTGTTCACTCTCATTTTACTACTATTGCTACTTTCTATATCAGTGAGCATTTGTTTGCTCACTCTTGCGATTAACACTGCAGCTAAAGTGGAGAAAGTTGATGAGCCGTCGACTAGCAAAGGCAAGGGTAAGATGTCCAAATGATGAAGACTTTTGAAAATTTTATTTTAATGAATTATGTTAAAGACTTGTTTTAATATGTGATGTATTCCGCAAACTTATGTAATAATTTTAAGGTTAGATTACCTAGGATTTAATTGAGATGATGATGTAACCCTTTAATGGGAAAGATTATTGTTTAAGTTATTTTAATTATGTCTTTATCCTTTATTATGGGTAGTTAGACGTAATAGTTTTTGATAAATGAGCACCAAATCCTGTGGGAATGAAGTACCTGGATTTGGGGGTGTCACAAGTTGGTATCAAAGCTTTAGGTTATGAACCTTAGGTGGGGAACCTTAGGAAGTAACCTTTAAGGAAACAGAAAATATAGAGTTGTTTAACTGTTATCGAGTTTTAAGGAATGGATTAAGGTATCCATGGAAGCTAAATAATAAAAGATATTATGTGCTATGTGTTAATGACTTATGTGCTCGCGAGTATTGAAAATATTAAGTAAAACTTAAAATATTTTACTGTCAGGATGTCTAATGAAGGAGGATCCAGTCCAGCTAGAGAGGTGATACCTCAGAGACCTATAGATGATGAGCCCCGGGATATTCATGTTGTGCGAGAGCAGTTGATCTAGAAGGATGAACCTGTGACCGATACCATGGAGGATAGTTCTGAGGAGGTAGAGGAGGATGACGAGGAAGGGGATCCTAAGGAATTTCCATCAAACTCCATATCAGCGGAGATGTATAATGCTTTGTATGATTGTAATATAGAATTACAGGACAAGGTCGAGGAGCTAAAAGAGTTGGTTGTGATGCATCACGCTTCGATGGAGCAGAAGGATACAGAGATTCAGGAACATGATTCAAAACTTTGAAACACGGAGTGGGATCTGGTTCATACAAAGGGTCAGCATGAAGACCTGTTTGTAGTAAACGAGAAGATGAAGACTGACATTGAGAAATTAAAAGATGACTTTAAAGGGAATCAACTAAGCGTACAAGAGAAGAGAATGCTTGGATGAAGGCGCCTCAACGTGCAGACCGCGCTGAAGCTAAGGTCCAAGTAAAGAAGGCCAAAATGAAGGAGATGGATTACGCTTTTAATTCGGCGATTGATAGGACCCAGGATCGAATCTATTATTACCAACCTCAGTTTGAGAATTCGTCGTGGTTCGTTATGGATCGCAGAATGGCGTTTCACATTATGGAGGAAGAGCGTCGAGAAGCCTTACGACGTCTTAATATGCCTAGATAGAATAAGATAGATAATAAAATGTGGTCAATTATGTGAATAAGTAAATTGTGAATCCTTTATTTTGTGATGAATAAAGGGATAGTATGAGTATGTAATCCTGAAACTTGTCTAGTTCAGGTAAGTGAATGTTTATAGCGGTTATGCTATCTTGAACATGTTTTAAAACTTTATGAATGAATAAAATATTTAAGTTTATTTGAAATGCTATGTGTTAAAGCTTTAATCTTGGAATGTTTAAGTTATACTTTAAATACCCAAGAAGTTGAGTAATGAGCTAATAAGCATATATCTTAACAGAAAATGCCTCCTAGAAGAAGACAACCACGTCAACAAGCACCTCCTGAGGGGTCTACCAATAATAACAATGAGACAAACGCTAATCCGGTTCAGTAGTTGGTAGCTTTGTTGATGGGTGGACTTGTGAATCAACCACAAGCTCAAGTCGCGACTTTTAAAGAATTCAAAGCGGTTGGACCGCCAGAGTTTCAAGTGTCTATGAATCCAGTGGAAGCCCAAACCTGGATCATGGAAATGGAGAAGGTATTTGATGTTGCTAGAGTTAACGAAGATCAGAAGACTGTGTTCGCAACGTTCATGCTGAAGTCTGAAGCTAGCTACTGGTGGCAAGCAAACAAGGTTCGTGGAGGACAAGGAGTGATAGCGTGGGATAGATTCAAGGAAATATTTTTCAAAATGTACTTTCCAGCGAGTTCTAGGAATCAGCTGGAAGTGGAATTTCTGGAGTTGAAGCAAAGAACTATGACGGTGCTAGAATATGCTGCGATGTTTAATGAGTTGGCAAGGTTTGCCACTTATCAAGTCAATACCGACGAGCGTAAAGCGATAAGGTTTGAACAAGGATTGAAGCCCTGACTTTACAGCAAGGTTTCAATGTTCCAGCTAAACACGTTTGCGGCTGTACTGGAGAAGGCAATTATCGCAGAAGGTGGAAGCGATGCTTTGGCCAAGTACAAACAAGAACAGAAGAAGAGGAAGAGTGACAATGAGAATAAGGCGGGTGGAAGTAATGTTGGAAGTAATAATCAGAAGAGGAAATGGAGCGAGAATTCAACTGCGGGAGGACAACAGGGAAATCAGTAGAAGAAAAAGTTTGAGGCTTGTGCAACTTGATGGAAGAACCATACTGGGGTATGTTTGAAGGGAAAGTGGGTGTGTTTCAACTATGGTCAGGAGGGACACATTGCACCGAACTGTTTTAGTCCGAAGAAAGGAACATGTTTTACCTGTGGTTCAAAGGATAACATGGCTCGTGATTGCCCTAAGAAGCCAGCGGGAAGTGCAAGTGGCGGAAAAGGAAACAACAACGGAAGTGGTGCATTGACTATCACTGGACCAGCTTAATCAAGCCGACCTACTGCAAGGACTTTCAATATGACCGTGCAGGATGCGGTATAGTCTAAGGATGTGGTGTCAGGTATCATTCCGATTAATGGTATTATTGCTTATGTACTATTTGATTCGGGTGATACTTGTTCATTTATATCCGAGGAATTTGCTCAGAATTTAGATTTGCCTTAAGAAGAATTAGAATTTCCATTAAGTATAGAAATTACGAACCTGTTATATATATATATATATATAAATATATATATATATATATATATAAGAATTGTAGAGTGGATATAAAAGGTCACGAAATGATGGTAGATTTGATACCAATTAGACTTGGTGAATTCGATGTTATTCTGGGGATGGATTGGTTATTTAATTACGGAGCAGTAATTGATTGTCAAAGAATGTGTGTTAACCTTATGACTCCATCAAAGGTTATGTTCTTTGGCAGCAAGTCACCTCGACAAGCAAGTTGTCTGATGATGATGCAAGCCAAGAAGTTGTTGAGACAAGGATGTGTAGGATACTTAGCATACATCATCGATACACAGAAGAAGAGTGTGAAGTTATAAGAAATACCGATCATATGAGATTTTGCAGACGTATTTCCAAACGATTTACGGGGTCTTCTGCCGGATCGACAAATTGAGTTCGTGATTGACTTACTACCAGAAACGGCCCTGATATCTAAGGCACAATACAGAATGGCCCCGGTAGAGATGAAAGAGTTGATGGTGCAATTGCAAGAATTACTTGACAAGAAGTATATTCAGCCGAATGTGTCGCCATGAGGAGCACCGGTGTTGTTCGTTAAGAAGAAAGATGGATCGATGCGGCTCTGCATTGATTACAGAGAATTGAATAAGGTCACGATTAAAAATAAGTATCCATTGCCTAGGATCGATGACTTGTTCGATCAGTTGAAGGGAGCGAGATATTTCTCGAAGATAGACTTGAGAAGTGGTTATCATCAGCTAAAGGTGAGGCCGGAGGATGTACCAAAAACAGCGTCTAGAACTCGGTATGGTCATTACAAGTTTCTGGTTATGTCTTTTGGTTTAACCAACGCACCTGCAGCGTTCATGGACTTGATGAACAGGGTGTTTAAACCATTCTTAGACAAATTTGTGGTGGTGTTTATTGATGATATATTGGTGTATTCCAAAACCAAGGAGGAGCATGTGGAACACCTGAGATTGACGTTGGAGACGTTGAGAAAAGAGAAGTTGTACGCTAAGTTCTCAAAATGTGAATTTTGGTTGGAACGTGAACAGTTTCTTGGGCACGTTATTGATGAGGACGGAATTTTGGTAGATCCATCAAAGGTGGAAGTTGTAATAAACTGGGATCAGCCGAAGACACCGTCAGAAGTAAGGAGTTTCTTAGGATTGGCTGGTTACTACAGGCATTTTATTAAAGACTTTTCCAAAATCGCAACTCCGTTGACGAATTTAACTAGGAAAGCGTTTAAGTTTGTTTGGACACGGAAGTGTGAGGAAAGCTTTCGTGAATTGAAGAAGAGGCTGAGCTCTGCACCTGTGTTGTCGTTACCTGATGATACAGGGAATTTTGTGGTATATAGTGACGCATCACATAAAGTACTAGGTTGTGTGCTTATGTAGAACGGCAGAGTTATTATGTATTCATCACTTCAGTTGAAAGATTACGAGAAGGGGTATCCGACTCATGACTTAGAGTTGGCCGTAGTGGTGTTTGACCTTAAAATTTGGAGACATTATCTTTATGGAGAGAGGTGTGAGATATATACCGACCATAAAAGTCTGAAGTAAATCTTTACACAAAAAGATTTGAACATGCGACAAAGAAGATAGTTGGAGCTGATCAAAGATTATGACTGCGAGATTTTCTATCATCCCAGAAAGGCAAACGTTATTGCTGATGCCTTAAGTAGGAAGGGACGGGAGAAGTTAATGATGTTAACTGATCAAGAGAAACTAGTGTCGGAAATGGCTAAGATGGAGTTGGAAATAAAATATCCGACAGAATCCGATGAAAAGTTGTTCCAGATGAGAAACAGTTCAACATTGGCTGATAAGGTGAAAAATGCACAACTTCAGGATGGAGACTACGAAAAGGTAAAACAGAAAATATCTGTAGGTGGGGAAAACATATTCAAAATTGATTCAGAAGGGTTACTTCGATTCGAAGGGAGGATTTGGGTTCCACCAGTAACAGTGGTTAAAGAAGAAATTTTGAATGAAGCTCATAACTCACGATATTCGATTCACCTTGGGAGTAAAATGATGTACAAAGATCTTAAACATCATTTTTGGTGGTTGAATATGAAGAGAGATGTGGCTGAGTATGTGGCAAAATTCTTAACGTGTCAGAAAGTCAAAGCTGAACATCAAAGGCCAAGCGGATTATTACAACCGTTAGAGATACCAGAATGGAAATGGGAGCATATCACAATGGATTTGGTGGTAGGTCTTCCAACGACTCAGCAAGGTTACGATGCCATTTGGGTGATTGTCGATCGACTAACGAAGTCGGCACACTTTTTGCCAATCAAGATTTGATTTACACTAGATCGATTAGCAAAGCTGTACATAAAGGAAATTGTGTCAAGACACGGTGTACCAGTGTCCACTGTATCAAACAGAGATCCACGTTTCACATCTAATTTTTGGAAACGATTACAAGAGTGTTTGGGAACACAGTTAAGAATTAGCCACAATGATACCATCCTCGTAATCCAAGCAGAGACAGTGAGAGAACCATCCAAACACTAGAAGATATGCTCAGAGCATGTATCATGGATTTCAAGGGAAATTGGAATGACCATCTGCCATTGGTGGAATTTGCTTATAATAATAGTTATCATACGAGTATTGGCATGCCGCCTTATGAAGCGTTATACGGCAGGAAATGCAGAACTCCATTATGTTGGGACGAGGTTGGTAAACGTCAGCTATTGGGTCGAGAATTGGTACAACAGACTGTCGAAATAATCAAGGTGATTCGAGCAAGATTAATAGCTGCACAGGATAGACAAAAGAAATATGTTGATCAACAATGATAGAATCATGAATTCGATGTCTGTAGTTATGTTTTCTTGAAAGTGTCTCCCTTGAAGGGGAAAATTCGGTTTGGCAAGAAAGGAAAATTGAGTCCTAGATTTATAGGACCTTTCGAAGTGCTTCAACGAGTTGGCGAAGTGGCGTACGAGGTAGCTTTACCTCCGGAGTTAGAGCATATTCATAATGTTTTCCATGTTTCAGTATTGAGACCATATAAGCCTGACTATAAACATGTTATCGAATATGAGCCCTTATTGTTGACAGAAAATAGCAAGTACTGAGGAATAAGGTGATACCTTCTGTTAAGGTAATCTGGAGGAACCACAATACTGAAGAAGCTACGTGAGAACTTGAAAGCGTTATAATGAAGAATTATCCTCAGTTGTTTGCTTGATTTTATATAGCGATTCTGGGGATAGAATCTTGTTAAGGAGGGAAGAATGTAACGAATAAATTTTTTGAGTTGTGATTCTGGGGACAGAATCCTTTTAAGGAGGGAAGAATGTAACGATCGAGAAATTTGTAATTTGATTTAAATATTTATTGAATTAAATAAATATTTTTAATAATTTATTTATTTTGGATAAATAAATAATTGATGAATTGTGGTGAATTAATTTAGTAATTAAATTGATTATTGATAATTAAATTGAGTGTTGATAATTATCTGAAGGATTAATTTAAGGAGATAATTAAATTAAATCAATTGCATAATATTTAAGAAATTAGTTAAATTAAATAAATTCTTTAAATAATGTGATGTGTCTAATTTATTAATTAAATTAGATATATAATTATTTATTTTTTGTTACTGTAATTATAATAGAAATTATTTTAATTACCATTACAAGTTATTTAAATTAACTAAACTAAGGATATTTAAATTAGCTAAATTAATGGTGTGACAAGTGAAACTATATAATATAAATAAAATAAAAATAATCAAGATGGGAATATGTGCTTAACTAAACATAGCCTTATGGCCTTTGGCATTATTCAACTGACGCGAGTCTTTTTGTGTTTTTAGCTGACGTACGTGGGAGAGGCCAGTTATATGGCATACACGTCTTATTTTCCTTAGGTTTATTAGCATAGAATTACAGAGGAGATTGAGAGTGAGAGCTTGAGAGATTGTTCTGAGATTTCCAGAGGAAAGAGAGGATTGCTAAACCTTGTTGACATCTTTTGCTAGCCAATAATCAAAGATTAAGGTATAACTAATTCTAATTTTCAGTCCTGTAATTTTCTATTCTCTGGAAATTGGTTTTTGTGGATTTGTTGTTCAAGCGTTGTATATATGGTGTGGTTTAGGTTGTAGAATCTGTTGTCATCTTTTATGCGTGTTGTATCAGTTCTCAAATTCGTGAGAAATTGAATTGTAAGAAAAAATGATATAGCAGTGTTTATGTTCCTGTGATATAGCCTTAGAAAGTACCAAATTTCTTGTCTAATGTGTGTAGTAATCTGTAAATTAACGATTGTATATGGTAGTTCACTAAAATACGAACATAACGTAATTTTAATGGAATGATTTGGTCAAGTAATGAGTTTACAGTGATGATTTCTGGACAGACTATCAAAAATGGAGTTTTATATGAAACGATGGTTTAAACCCTAAAGTTAGGGTTGTGACCTAAATGATGGTTTAAACCCTTAAGTTCATATTCATGCAATTAATTGTTGTTGCGGTTTCAATGATATATGTAGGATAATTGGAGATTATTTTCATTTGTGTAGCTTACAATCAAGGCAAGTTCTCTAACTCTACTTTTATATTTGTGCAAGTTTCTAAACCTTATCTCTTTACAATTGAGCAAGCCTTCGAACTTCATTAATTTCAAATCGAATGCAAGTTTCCATTCCTATATTATTGTTGTTCAAGTAATTGAGCAAGCCTAATCTATCTCGCGTATGTTTGTACAAGCTTATGTAACCTATTTCATTACATCGAGCTAGTTTTACTTTCCTAATTAATATTCAAAGCATATATTGTTCTAATACATTGATTCAAGGAAGATTGTTTTAACTCTTCCATAGCACCTTGCATGTATATCATGTTTATTCGATTATGTATATTGTTGATATCCGATCTTTGGCTTTGATAGCCTTGTACAATTACATATTCTTATGTTAAACCTTTATTGATGGAAATTGAGTAGTTTTTTAAAATTTCTAGAAACACTAATAAGCTAGTTCCAAACTAAACTTTCTTTAGTGCTGAAATTCTAAATTCAAACTGAGACGAACAACCCTAACATAGGGGATTTTGTACGTGCAACGTTTAGATGTTTATGCACAATACATGGTACAAAGGGCTGATCCCCATAAGTACGTTAAGAAGGGTCCGTATAGTATAAATGACTGTTAAGGTTAGGTAATAATACCTAAGTACCAAGGACATAGTTCGTGGTCTTAAGACCCTCAGATAATTAATGTTCGAACTTGTTTTCTAGTTTAATTTGTAGAACAAGTTCTTTATTATTCAACTTTCGTTGTTCACTCTCATGTTACTACCATTGCTAATTTCTATATCAGTGAGAATTTGTTTGCTCACTCTTACGATTAACACTGCAGCTAAAATGGAGAAAGTTGATGAGCCGTCGACTAGCAAAGGCAAGGGCAAGATGTCCAAATGATGAAGACTTTTGAGAATTTTATTTTAATGAATTATGTTAAAGACTTGTTTTAATATGTGATGTATTCCGCAAACTTATGTAATAATTTTAAGGTTAGATTACCTGGGATTTAATTGAGATGATGATGTAACCCTTTAATGGGAAAGATTATTGTTTAAGTTAATTTAATTATGTCTTTATCCTTTATTATGGATAGTTAGATGTAATAGTTTTTGATAAGTGAGCACCAAATCCTATGGGAATGAATAAGATTGGGGATGTCACACTTGCCTGGTTCGTTGACTACTGCTACGCAATTTAAGTTAACTTCTTTTGTAAGACCTATCATTAATAAGATTGGTCTTTTAATCAACATATCATACTTTGTATCATAATACAATTACTTTATCAATCAATTATCTAACACTTAATCACATAATTAAATATTAGATAAAACCTTACAACATTAGCATTATTATCATTCTTTGATAATTCTTCAATCACTGTATCATATACATTTTGATTTATCACTCGCTTTTTCATTTCATAAGTTATTCTTTAACATCTAATAAGTTAAATAGTAATCCAGCCACCTAGATTCTAAATCCAACAACTCAAACCAAAATCCAGCTAACTGGATTCCAAATCTAACAACTAGATTGCAATCCTGCAAGCCTGGATTCACCAATCCATCAATCCAACAAGCTGGATTCTAAATCCTTCAATTCAGTAAGCTTCTTTTCAATTTAGCAAGCTGGATTCATCAAATTTTCCAATCCAGCAAGTTGGATTCCATATCTACTTAACGAATATACCAAATCAACTTATTACCTTTCTATCTTTTGGTCATGCCTATATACATGTATTTCATACACAAAAAGTATTTTTCCAAAAAATTTCAATTCTCTTTGGTATTTTTCAAAAAAACAAATTTAGTTAATTCCTTAAGAAATTAGCTACCTCATGTTTATCTCCAGAAACTCCCAACTCTTGGCCAGATCTTACACATGTTAACAAGAGACTTGAGTTTAAATTTCGTGGCCATCGGAGTTACAGAACTCCGGTTATAACCGTTTTCGTCGGAAAATTCTTAAAATTGAAATGGTTATAACTTAGTCATTTTAAGTAGGAATGAGCTCATTTTTGGACAGGAGGTACTTAATACTATATATTTTCATGTCCCAAAAGGATGGAATTTTTCTCACAAATTAAGTTGCCGAAAATGCCCTTTCAAATTTCTGGGTAGTAGCATTTGTCATTTTGCAGTTTTGGAGTCCATTGCTAAAACTTAAATAAAATGAGATCTATGACTCCAATTAAGGGTCCGTTAATTTTTTTGGATTCTTATCTTCCCAATCTACAATTTTCATCTATCACAATCCATATTTGGACATGTGAAGCTCCCGGAAATTAGCTCGGAATTGGCTGGTAAAAACTGTTTCTCTAACAGTTTTCTCAGCTTTGAGTAGTTTGGGATAAATTCCATAACTTGCTCATTTTAAAACCTAATTGGGTGATTCCAAAAGGTTTTTATCATTAATATATAGATCTAGCATCCCATGAAAATAAATCACAAATATCCATCATAGATTTCAAAAATCAAAAGCTAGATCACACTTTCAATTTTAAGCTTTCCAGAAAATTCTATTTTTCTATTCCTTTTGATTCCAACCAAATCAACACCCAATATGGGTAGATCGAAACATAAAACAATCATCAACATGGATACCCATAATTTTTGAGTTTATAAACATAAATCAAAGCTTTGATTTACAAAAATCCAACTAAAATATATATATATTAGTTTGGGAATTTACCTTTTTCTCAAAATCTTTCTTCTCCTTCTCCTTCTTCTTCTTATTCTTCCTCCACGATTGAACTTTCTCTCTCCTATTCTCTCTTCTTCCTTCCATTAATGGCAGCCCACTCTTTCCTTTTCTCTCTCTAAGTGTCGTTCATCCCTTCTCTCTTTCTCTCTCTCTTTAGTTTTCTAAGAAAATTAGAAGAAATAAGATAAAAGAGAAATAAAATTAATTTTGGGTGTTAGTAAAAGATGTAGATTTATTTTGTATATCTATCATAATCTACCAACATATACCTTAGATTGCTTGTAATCTTGGTGATAATATAAGGCTAAATAGCATGAATACACGTGGCTAGTAGTTGTTGAGAGTTGGTAAACAAATCTTGCCAAATTAAATTAACCATGTGCTTCAAAATTCTCCCTCTCTACCATCCGGCCATGTGGCCATCTATTCACCTCATTTTGGTTTAATATAATTTCTTTTATTTTACTTAACCAATTACCAAAAAGTCCCTCCGTACTTGGATCAAGTTTTAGGCTTTTTAAAATTATTGATTGGGCCTCCACTTAGGCTTAACCCTTAAGTCTTTTGGGCTTTCTAATAAAACTATTTGGACTTCTTAAATAATTATTTGTGCCATGTAAATAACCATAGTCCAATACTTTTTATTCTATCTTACCTTAATTATTTAATTAGGGTTTTTATGTCCTCAATTATAAATTAAATCCTTGTTTACATGCACTAAATTTCTTAACCCATTTTGATTTACTATAATTAGGTTATAAAATTAATTAGTTGAGATGTATAAAATAAATCTCTTAGAATTAGTATATATTCTAAATACCACAATTCTCTCATCCCATAACCCTTAAGTTATTCAATCCTTCATTCCTAAAATATAATTAGGATTACACTAGTTTCTTTTATTTGTTTATATAATAAACAAATATAAACCAATCACATAATATTCATATTCACTTACTCACATAATCATATAAAATAATTAAATAGATTGAGACATGATCCACACATCTCTTAGATTAGGCCACTAGTATATATATAAATACTAGGACCACTAAAAATAATAACCATTTAGGTCATTTAATTCTCATACATAATTTAAATAACTTATTTAAATTATACAATATATATTGTATAATTAAATTTAATTTTCTCCTTCTCTCCATAAATTATTTTCAAACAATTTATTCATATACTAAATATATAATTTAATATATTCAATCCTTTATTCAAATATGAATTTAATTTACTAACTAGTTGATTCCAATATACATATTTTACATATTGGATATCATCTCATATTTTTACTTTACATCCTTTGGTATAATATTAAATATTATACCATTATCCATATAACATAATACCATATATCAAAGTATTTTCCTTACTTTCCATAAATTGTCTTCACAATTTATTTAAGCGATGATAAATATATTAATATATTCACCACATACACATATTCTTATGAACTTATACACTAACCATATACCTCATTATCAAACTATCACTTATAGTCTATCAAATCATTCAAGTTCTTCTCTAAAAATTTTGAAATCCTTAAAATTCCTTCATAGAAACGTTAAATCCATACACTTATTTTCTGTCTAGGTTCATATTATAACCTTTAATCCATCATTTTAGGATTTTAATAATTATCTAAATTCTCGGGTTGTCACATTCACCCCTTCTTCTAAGAATTTCGTCCTCAAAATTAAAGCATACTAATCTCTGCTTATTTTCTTCATCAAAACTAGGTCTTTAACTTAACCTTTACAATTTCCTCCTTTGAGGATTTCTCATCTATTATCACATTTCACCATAACTACTCACTAGGAGTTTACATCTTCTAAACATTCATCCAAACTGGGTTGTCATAATAACCTTTATTCAATCATCTTAGATTCTACTCGTACACAACGAGTTCACACTATTTCATATCCATCATCACATTCTACAACAACATTACTCTAAAGAGTTTAAAATATTTTCATATCTATATGAGGGATCATAAAAACCATGAACTTTATGATTTAGGGGTATTTCTACCTGCTACCTCTTTCAATTACGAAAGAAAGGTACTCTACCTCTGAAACATTTGTTTAATAGGTATGTTTACAATCACGAAGAAGGTAAACTACCGATGCGGGTAGTTTAGATGATCAGTCTATTGTACCTTAGTAATCGGAACGACTATATACGTTGTTAGATTGGAATATTTTATCTAATTAGTATATCCCCATTTTCAGGGTTGTTCACCTCAGACTTATCATAAGATTTCACACCAAAACAATTTGGTTCAACATAAGCTTTCAAAGAATACTTTGAATTCCATAAACATTTGTCTAGCTGAATCAAATAGCTTAGACACATATCAATAATTCGAATTTCAATTGAAACATTTCTAGCCAAATTCAGTTGGCAATAGTTTATCTTTAAAATTCTTAAAATCATTTTAACGTCATGATACTGCATTGTATATACAGTTCGTTTGAGAATTCCGTCATTTTGTGACTTTGTCATACTAAATCATACTATAGTGGGCTGACGATCTTTTAGATCACATCCGACACTAAGTAATTCTGTATTGATAACTCCATCATTTTTATCATCTTTGCACTAGGTTGCATGATGCATTAATGATATAAAAATACATTTTGATCATTCAAATCATTTTCGTCTAGCTGAATCAATTAGCATAGACTCTTCTTTAAACCGTTCCAAACCTATTGAAAATCATCTTTTGTGTCATCATGCCACAACAGGTAACAATGTATTAGTGGCTCGAAGTCCACAACTACACACTTATCACTATGTGTTGAGGATAACAAAAATTCATTTTTAAAGGCACATCAGTGCGAATTTAGCTTGATGTCAAAAACTTTGAAGTCTAGCATAGCTAGAAGATTTGGAATACCTATGCTTCCATCATCAACTTCACTTTCTCTACTGATCTATTGCTTAATAATTCTATCTATTTCTATCATCCTTAATTCTCCATTCACAACTTTTCTATACCCAGTTCATCAAACTTACCACACATTATGAGTTCAGTAACTTGCCACAATCATATGGGTTTAAGAACTTATCCTAGTTAGACCATAGTCGTCCATTCGCTAAGGGGTTCAAAACATACCATATGATTATGAGTCATGAACTTACCATAAGTATGAGTTTTAAGAACTCGCAACTTAACCTTTTATCCTCTACCTATTCGTTATACACATGAGAAAAGAATCACCTTATCAACATGCATATAGCAAATAGCGCGTCATAAACATTTCAATTATTATCAGTACCAGAAACTAAGTGGTTTTACACCAAGTACAATTCCCCGCCCATAACAAGGAATCATACAACTCAGCTGCTGACATGAGTCCTCAATTGAAATCCCACATAATTTTAACTTTCTCTTTTCTTAATACAAAATTTCTTTAATCCGTATCTTAACATTTTCCACTCTTTTCTGAGTTTACAATGTACCATTTCATAATACCTTCTTTTTATAGCATCAAGCTATATCATTCCAATCAGTTAACATATCATATGTTATTCAACAATTTAATCTGATCACGTTGTGATCTTATTTCGTAATCATTTCTCCTTATACTTACGATCGTGTTATACTACGATCTTCTTATTCTTCTCTTTAATCATATTATATTATTATTTTATTTACACTTTTCATCTTATAGACACCAGCTATTTATTATCACTTTTCATCTCTATTACCGGAGTCAGGTAACTCCAGATTCTTATATTTATATCTTTTCAATATTCTTCTTTGAATCTTCTCTATCTTCTTCTTTACTTTAATGATGAATTTCCTAAATTCATCTCTTATCACTTAAACTCGATCTGAGTTTATTCCTTATCATCATCTCCGCGGTTATAGCCTAAGGTACACCTACCAAAGGTTTATAACCTACAACTTTGATACCAACCGTGACATCCCCAAATCCGGATACTTTTTACCTCATATCTGGTACATCATTTCTATAACTATTGCGGAAGATAAAAACATAAATTATTTATACATTAAACTTTTACACATCATTCCCAAGGTCTACAACCTTAACTAAATACATACCTTCAATATCTAAAAAGGTATACTATGCTATTTTTGTCAGAAAATTTAATAGATCTAACTTCACCATAAATTAATGTTGCACTTTGACTTTGCTTCTGTCTTTATTCGAGCTTTCATCTAAATCTAAAAATTTTATCATGATATAGCAAGGGTGAGCAACAAATTTGCCCAGCAAGTTTTAAATACAATGAAGATATATCATGATTGAAAAGAATTAATAAGCTTTCAAGTTTTCAACAATATAATAATTGTGAAATAACATGAATCAAGTTTCAATAATTGCATGATTGAATCAATAATGTTTGAAGGTCAACAATGACCATAAATAATTTAACTGAACCTTATGGTAATGAAGGTGATCAGCCTTTCATACCCGATGAAGATATGCAACATGCACTAAGTGCGAATCAATAATTAGTATAGACGTGAATAATCAACAATAATTATTCACTAACAAGATTTGAACATACAACTCAAGTTTGAGTTAGGGAAACTTGCCTGATTCGTTGACTACTGATACATAATTTAAGTTAACTTCTTTTGTAAGACCTATCATTAATAAGATTGGTCTTTTAATCAATATATCATACTTTGTATCATAATACAATTACTTTATCAATCAATTATCTAACACTTAATCACATAATTAAATATTAGATAAAACCTTACAACATTAGCATTATTATCATTATTTGATAATTCTTCAATCACTGTATCATATACATTTTGATTTGTCACTCGCTTTTTCAGTTCATAAGTTATTCTTTAACATCTAATAAGTTAAATACTAATCCAGCCACCTGGATTCTAAATCCAACAACTCAAACTGCAATCCAGCTAACTGGATACCAAATCTAACAACTAGATTGCAATCCTGTAAGCCTGGATTCACCAATCCATCAATCTAACAGGATGGATTCTAAATCCTTCAATTCAATAAGCTTCTTTTCAATCCAGCAAGCTGGATTCATCAAATTTTCGAATCCAGCAAGCTGGATTCCATATCTCCTTAACAAATATGCCAAATCAACTTATTACCTTTCTATCTTTTGGTCATGCCTATATACATGTATTTCATACACAAAAAAGTATTTTTCCAAAAAATATCAATTCTCTTTGGTATTTTCAAAAAAAACATTTTTAGTTAATTCCTTAAGAAATTAGCTACCTCACGTTTAACTCCAGAAATTCCCAACTCTTGGAAGGATCTTACACATGTTAACATGAGCTTTCAGTTTAAATTTCGTGGCCATTGAAGTTATAAAACTCTGGTTATAGCTGTTTTTATCGAAAAATCTTTAAAATTGAAATGGTCATAACTTGGTCATTTTAAGTCGGAATGAGCTCATTTTTGGACAGGAGGTACTTAATATCATATGTATTCATGTCCCAAAAGGCTGAAATTTTTATCACAAATTAAGTGGCCAAAAATGCCCTTTCAAATTTTTGGGCAGTAGCTTTTGTCATTTTGCAGTTTTGGAGTCATTTGCTAAAACTTAAATAAAATGAGATCTATAATCCAATTAAGGATCCGTTAATTTTATTGGATTCATATCTTTCCGATCTACAATTTTCATCTATCACAATCCATATTTGGAAATGTTAAGCTCCCAGAAATTAGCCCGGAAGTGGCTGGTCAAAACTGTTGCTCTTACAGTTTTCTTAGCTTTGAGTAGTTTGGGATAAATTCCATAACTTGCTCATTTTTCAACCTAATTGAGTGATTCCAAAGGGTTTTTATCCTTAATACATAGATCTAGCATCACAAGTAAATAAATTACAAATATCCATCATAGATTTCAAAAATCAAAATCTAGATCACACTTTCAATTTTAAGCTTTCTGGAAAATTCTATTTTTCTATTCCTTTTGATTCCAACCAAATCAACAACCAATATGGGTAGATCTAAACATAAAACACTCATAAAAATGGATACCCATCGTTTTTGAGTTTATAAACATAAATCCAAGCTTTGATTTACAAAGATCCAACTAAAATATATATATTAGTTTGGGAATTTACCTTTTTCTCAAAATCTTTCTTCTCCTTCTCCTTCTTCTTCTTCTTCCTCTATGGATGAACTTCCTCTCTCCTCTTCTCTCTTCTTCCTTCCATTAATGGCAGCCCTCTCTTTCTTTTTCTCTCTCTAAGTGTCGTTCATCCCTTCTCTCTTTCTCTTTCTCTTTAGTTTTCTTAGCAAATTAGAAGAAATAAGATGAAAGAGAAATAAAATTAATTTTGGGTGTTAATAAAAGATTTAGATATATTTTGTATATCTATCATAATTTACAAACATATCCCTTAGATTGTTTGTAATCTTGGTGATAATATAAGGCTAAATAACATGAAGACATGTGGCTTGTAGTTGTTGAGAGTTGGTAAACAAATCTTGCCAAATTAAATTAACCATGTGCTTCAAAATTCACCCTCTCTACCATCCGGCCATGTGGCCATCTATTCACCTCATTTTGGTTTAATATAATTGCTTTTATTTTACTTAACCAATGACCAAAAAGTCCCTCCATACTTGGATCATGTTTTGGGCTTTTTAAAATTATTGATTGGTCCTCAACTTAGGCTTAACCCTTAAGTCTTTTGGGCTTTCTAATAAAAATATTTGGACTTCCTAAATAATTATTTGTGCCATGTAAATAACCATAGTCCAACACTTTTTATTCTATCCTACCCTAAATATTTAATTAGGGTTTTTATGTCCTCAATTATAAATTAAATCCTTGTTTACATACACTAAATTTCTTAACCCAATTAGATTTGCTATAATTAGGTTATAAAATTAATTAGTTGAGATGTATAAAATAAATCTTTTAGAATTAGTATATATTCTAAATACCACAATTCTCTCATCCCATAACCCTTAAGTTATTCAATCCTTCATTCCTAATATATAATTAGGATTACACTAGTTTCTTTTATTTGTTTATATAATAAACAAATATAAACCAATCACATAATATTCATATTCACTTACTCACATAATCATATAAAATAATTAAATAGATTGAGACATGATCCACACATCTCTTAGATTAGGCCACTAGTATATACATAAATACTAGGACCACTAAATAACAATAATCATTTAGGTCATTTAATTCTCATACATAATTTAAATAACTTATTTAAATTATACAATATATATTGTATAATTAAATTTACTTTTCGCCCTTCTCTCCATAAATTTTTTCAAACAATTTATTCATATACTAAATATATAATTTAATATATTCAATCCTTTATTCAAATATGAATTTAATTTACTAACTAGTTGATTCCAATATACATATTTTACATATTGGATCTCATCTAATATTTTTACTTTACATCCGTTAGTATAATATTAAATATTATACCATTATCCATATAACATAAATAGCATATATCTAAGTATTTTCTTTACTTTCCATAAATTGTCTTCACAATTTATTTAACCGAAGTAAATATATTAATATATTCACCACATACACTATTCTTATGAACTTATACACTAACCATATACCTCATTATCAAACTATCACTTATAGTCTATCAAATCATTCAAGTTCTTCTCCAAAAATTTTGAAATCCTTAAAATTCCTTCACAGAAACGTTAAATCCATACACTTATTTTCTGTCTAGGTTCATCTTATAACCTTTAATCTATCATTTTAGGATTTTAATAATTATCTAAATTCTCGGGTTGTCACAAAAAGTAAAGTAACTTTTCTTACTTTAAATCTCCTAATTTAGATTCAATGTATGGAAATCTTGGTGGGTGGCACTTGATCTGATCTTTTCAAGATTTAGGGCACATGGCTAAACTTTAGGCTTGATGACTCACAAGATTAGCCTTATCTTTTGTTTAGGTTTTAAGAAAGGGCATTTTGGTCATTTAGCATTTCATTTGAAAGGCATACTTGTCATTTGCCCTAACCTTTAGGGTTTAACCCTTAGGGTTTAGGGTTTCACCCTTAGACTTTTGCAATGTAATTTTTAAGATTTCCAAATTTCGGTTTTCAAAATAGAAAATTAATATTTCTAAATTTTAATTAGGATTCTCTAATTATATTAAATTTTCCCAATCATAAATCAATCTTGTTAATTAGGATTAATATATCCTAATTAAAAATTTTAAATAAAAATTTAGAGTTTTCCCCAAAATGAGAGTTAGGGTTTATAACCCAAGAATTAGGGTTTTCTAAATAGTCAATTAGGGTTATCCCTAATTATAATTATAATCATAAATACTTAAGTCATACTGTACACATACTGTACATATATAATACCATATTCACAGAACATATACACATATATACTTAATCCTGAATAATTCACCAAAATCCTTCACAGAATTTTGAAATCCTCAAAATTCTTTCTGAAAAATATCAAACGCATACACTTATTTTCTGTCTAGGTCTATTATTTGACCTTAATTAAATACATCATTTAAGATTTTAATAAATTGTCTAATTTCTCGGGTTGTCACAAAACTTCTCAAGTTCAACATCTGAAAAGTTTAAGAAACTAACATTCATTTAAAATATGAATGAAATTAGGAAACTTGCCATACGCACAACTACAACTTACATTTTACGCTAAACTGCTTATTCCAATCCCTATCAAACACACAAGTAAATAACACATACACCAATTAGTTATATACTTGACTTACGCATTGGTTTACTTACTTAGGGTTCGCGTTCTTGCAATCTAAGTTTACGCAACCAACTTTCCTTACTAGTTTACGGCTTCATGACATACGGAGATTTCTTACTCATACGATCATCTTCTTTAATGATTTGCATTCTCATTTTCTTCTTATAACTCCTATAGGACTCAGCACACACCGTGTCTCTGCTAGTAGTCCATATGGTACTCTGAGTGGTTTCTCACAAATAACTAACAAATAAGTTCCCATCTCATCTACATTGTCTTTCACAGTGAGTTAGATCAGTTGCCGGCTTTGTATATACCTTCGCTCTATGAAGGAATTGTTTAGCCCGGCTCCCATATGTCAACCGTCAATGATTACGATTGTACCACAACCTAAACTTATCTTAACTTATCCGAACCATTAAACTATAATGTTCGTTAAGTCAATTTCTCATTCCTTTTGGTTTTTTAGCAACTAAATGCCATACCTCAGGATTCATTCTTTATCGTCCAATCATTTTCTATTACGTTATTCTTATCTTACAACGTCCGGTTCATTTGACTCAGAACGTTATCCAAGTTATAATTACTAACTCGGCTTCTTACGTTACACGTTATTGTCTTTAATTTAGTTCTTCACTATTCACAGGTTTAATCATTGGTCTTCATTACCCAACGGTCAAACCATACATGAGGTGTAGGTTTTGCCCGTTTAATATTTGCGTACACTCAACCTTCACGTCGGTTAAAGTGTTTAACGCTTACATTTCATTCTAATATTATCTATCCGACTCACATTCGGCTATCATTAATCTAGTTACCGTTTGTCATGACTTTCTTGATACCGTTCATCATTCTTTCTTAATGTCGGAGCAATACAGTTCGTTGTATGCTAAGACTGATCATTCATCGCAAATGCGTTGCGTTCACAGCGTCTATACGCTTTACGCATATCTCTCATTACAACATCATAACATCAAAATGTTATTCATTACCCTCGTCGCTCAACATCTAAGGAATCAAAACTATAACAATCCCCCACGTTCGTTTTATCGCGACTACGGTCCCCGGATATCGGTTGTAAAGACCCAAAAATTTTCAAATAATTATACCTATATTTTTACGAATAATTTTTTTTTAATACAAATAATATTTTGAATATGTGATATATGGATTTAATAAGATAGTCAATTTAAATTTTTTTAGTTGACTGATAATGAAAGTTAATTCGGATATAGTCCAAAACCCTAATTTATGGATTATGAACAAGGAATGAGAATATTAATATATAATAATTATATTTCAATGTGATATATATGTACTATATGTATGTATGGTATTTCAGATATAGCAGAGTATTAGAAAACCCTAAGTTTAAATCGATAAACCCTAATTCAAACCCTAACTAGGAAAAACTAAGACTGATTATTAATCAGGTATGTGTAATCATGGAGATATGTTAGTGATTATGAATCTAATTATGGGAAACCCTAACGATTATCAAGAAACCCTAAATGCTAAGTTAAAAACCCTAATTTGATTTTCGAGAAACCCTAAACCCTAATTTCTTAACCCTAATTGGTGATTAGCAAGCCCTAATGGTATTTAGCAAATCTTAAGATTAAAAGTTATGGGAAATATATGAAATTACCAAACTACCCTTAAAATTTAAGTGGAAAAGACCAAAATACCCTTTAGTGAGTAAAATGACCAAATTACCCTTTTACTTAGCTTGTAAGCTAAAAGGTTTTCTAGAATGTTGTGACTCACCATGTTAGATATCCCATGTGCTCTTAAATCTCAGCCAAATCTTATCTTTTGTGCCACCCTACAAGCTTAGATTTATTGAATCAATTTATAAGAGAAAAATAAAGAAAAAGTTTACATAAGTTGCTCACTTACTATCTAACACTCAACCTAGCCTATATCTCTCTAAAACCATGAAATCTTTAAGTTAGTCAGTCCCCAAACAACTCTCTAGAACAACCAAATCAGTTGTGTAGAGCAAGGTCAAAGCTTGGCAAGAAATAGATATAAAACCCTAGCCCGATTTGATCTTACACGTTAGGATAAATTTTGTGTTTAAGTGTTTAGATGCATGTTAGAGGATGTTATATGATGATCTATGATGTTACATCATAGATGTAGAACCTCAAAGTACCTTATAATTAATGTTTTTCAAAACTGCCATGAACCCTAATTTTGTGTCTAACAAGCATAAGTTAGAGGCTGTAGATTCTTGTCTGTTAATGATTATGTACGTTTGATGCTTTAGACTTGTAGTTTGCTGTATGGACTTTCATCTACACTTGAAATCATGTTTAGATCATGTCCAAAATGAAAGATATTATTGGTCAAACTCATTCGACTGAGCATGACCAAGATTTTCTGGGCAGCCCAGAAACTCAAAATCAGTGTCTGACAAGGTTTTGTCAAGCCTTGATCTGTGAGGTGTTAAGTGTTTTGTTGATGTTATTGTGTCCAGATTGTATCCTATTGGATAGACTCTAGATCCATGCCTCTAAATCACTCAAACAATCAATAGATTGTAAGAAGTGGATGGTCAAAGTAGCCTACTCGGCATTGACTTTTAAATTATGGGTAACCCAGAAGTTGATTTTCAGCGTCTGACAAGAAGTTTGTGATCCCAAATATTGAATGTGTTTGATGATTTGCTTATGTTAGTGTTATAATACTATACTCTTGTATGTATACTACATATTCATGCTCCTATATCACCTAGATAAACAATAGAATGAAAATTATTGTTGGTCAAACTAGGCCACTCGATCACGGATGGAGTTTCTGGGAAAACCGAGAAACCGTATGAACAAGTTTTCTGATAACCTTTGACCGAATGCTAGCTTATGCTTCTGATGTAGTTTGAATGATTTGATGATTGATATATGTACTCTATAATGTATACTACAAATCTAAACAATCATATCACATTAACAATGACTAGACCTATAGAAATTTAAGCCTAAAAGTGGACCCTTGAAGCTGACTGGGTTTCTAAAAAACCCTGAAAGCTCTGACAACAACTTTGAATGACCATATCTTTAGGCTGTGTGATTGTATGACTTAGTTAATGCTTGATTCATGTAGTGTTACATGTATACTACATGACCCACTACAAGAAAAAGGGCCATCTACGACTAATGATATCAGCGACCACCCTATATGATCGCTGATAATAGTAATAACGACTGCTATCTGCGACCGCTAAGGATTCTAGTCGCTAGTTTACATCAACGACCGTCTGCAGTCGCTAATAGGTCGCTAAGAAGAATTTCCCTCCCAAAATTTGGTGCGAAACTTTGGCGCAGTGACTAATCTATATCAGCAACCGCTAGCGGTCACTGATATGTCCACATCATTAAAAATTAGCGACCGCATGATCCTTATAACCTGTATCAGATTTAGGAATCCGTTTGAATCAGTCGAGAAGAAAAAAAAGAGGGAGAAACGCAGAGGGAGAAGAGGGGGTAGGGGGAGAAGAAAAGAGGGTTCACCACTAATATCACCGGCCGACCGAAGCTTCACCACCACCGTACCACCGCCAGTAAGCCCTTTAAGCACTTCACTGCCACCATGTTTTTTGAACATCTTTAATTTTTAATATACTATAATTTATCATGATTTTTAATTTGTAATTTTTGTATCTTTTTGATTAAATGAGATCAGTGAGATGGTTTTATGAATTTGTTAGCATGACTTCTGCAAAAAAAACATTAATTTCTAAATAGATGTTTATCCTCAAGCTAGTAGTGTGGTATTTGCTATCTAGTTTAGTTAGGATTCTAGAATAGACTTGTGTCTTTCCAAATTGGGTTGATTAAGTATTTGAAATAGAAAGGAATTATTATATTTTTGGAATAACATATATGTACCAAGGTTAAAGCACTAAAGAATTAATTGATTGCGAGATGCCCCTTTGACGAGACATTAACTAAAAGCATAAATTCGATATATATATACTGATTTTTGTCCAAAATTTACAATTGAAGTAACATTGATCTTGTCCCTTATAGTTTAATATAGTACTATATGATATAGTACTCCGTATATTGTTTTCCCCTTTTTAGTAGTATTTCATTTTGAAAATGAAATCATATGTTTACTTTTTAGCATATCATTGTGTTTTTTGATTTCACTGATCGATTTGTGACTTCACTGATTTATTAGTAGATAGGACAAAACTAGCTAGGCATTGACTATATTATTCACCCTTGTAATAAATTTATTATTAGAAATGCAATTATTATTAAAGTTTAAATTGTAATTCTTGAATATTGTAAAATACATGTGCAGAATTTATGTAAATACATATATTCCTTGAGTAAGTTTAATAAAAGGAAAGTAACTAGAAAATGTAATACTTTAAAAATTAAATAATTAACATTACCAAATATAATGCAAGTATACATACATAAAATTAATATAAGTATACTTACATATATACAATTAATACAACTATACATGCATGTATAACTCACATGTGTACATACTTAAATATGTGTATGTGTCATCTATATATATATATATAAATATATATTAACCAGGTAAAGCAAACAAGACAAATGGTCAACAAGTCAAAGGTTTAGTGAATTCTTCAAATTGCCTACAAAACCAGAAAAAAATATGGGAGTTCTACACAAATTTCACCCATAAGATGTGAAGAGAGGGGAGGCTTCCTTGAGAAGTCTCCCAAGATATTTTGAAGAGGAAATCTTATCCACAACCTTGACCAATTTGACCTAATTAGCTTAATCATGCTTAAATAACCTAAGAAAGTAATTAACTAATGAAAAGCATGATTAAACTCTATAATGTGGGGCAAGTTTAGAATAAAAGTAAGTTAAGTAACTTGACTAAGAAAAAAAAGAGTTGAGGGACCAATTAATAAAGTAGAAAAAATATTGCCCATAAATAGTCAAGTTACTTCATTTTCTTCACTTTTCACCAACAAAACAAAAGCCAGAGAGAGAAGTGAGTAAAAAAATATATACTAGTAGAAAACTTTAGGTTATATATATACTAGTAGAAAACTTGCTTCAAAAGACAAATGAGTGACATTGAGTAGTGAATCGATCATAACAATCGAATCTAATGCATGTGCAAAGACTGATTTTCAATTACTAACAATTAGTAACATTGATCGTGTCCCTCATAGTTTAATATATTAAGTGTCGTATGACTAGATCTTGTGGGAATAAGCCTAGTAAAGAAATAACTGAGATGACAAGCCTAGTAAATATGCAAAGCTCATAAATTGAACTCTCTTTGAAGTATAAATTACTACTTTCTCACACTCATTTTACTTGTCCACATCATATGGATTTCCAGAATAAAAGCTCAGCTAATTTAACTACTTTAGAAACATTATTTCCTCAACTTTTTTGCTCATTCAAACATTATACAATCTAAGGGCTGTTTTGAATAAAGAATTTAAAACCTTGCATCCATAAGTTTTAAGACATGAATACAAAGTATATAGCAAATAGATTCTGTGATACTGTTTAAAATTGAAGGCTTAGGGACTGTTATGTTTAAAATACCTTGCATCCTATGTAGAAGAGTTTTTGTTGTGTTTAGATATGGACCCTGGAATATATAAAGGCAATGAGTATATGTGATGTTATGTTAATTTCTTATACATTCTTGTTGCTCTTATATGCCTAAAAATGGTCAAGTATGCATGCCCTCGTGCATGTGGATAGTCTATATTATAGGGGAGACGCTGCCGAAAATTTTTCATTTGTTGGGTAATTTAGATTTGTCCCAATGCATATGCAGACCATGAATGATGCAATGATTCATATTCTACACCTCATTCTAATTTAAGATCCACAACAATATACCATGCCTTTGGGTAGTCGATCTCAAGCTGTGTAAATTTGTTTTGGCATGTATCCTTGTTCAATTCCCGAATAATCATATATGATGCACACTCATGTTATATATGTACATATACATCTATATGTATTTATAAGCATCATAAATGGCATTGAGCTGAATTGTAAATCTCTAACTAGGGAATAAAATAATTCATGTCAACATAGGTACCGTGGTATCATGGACCTCTATTCAGACCGTAGTTGGATGAGATGACGAAAGTCAAGTGCCCAGATAGGTGCTACAACAGAATTTAGATCTGGTTGTCAAGTATTTCTAGATTATGCGTATAGTCACCCGGAATGTGTTAATGGTTAGAACAAGATAAGATGTCCTCGTTTGAAGTGTAAGAATGTAAATTATATGGACAAAGACATAGTAACTATCATTTACTTATTTCTGGGTTCATGAAAAATTACGAAGAATGTTGGTGGGCACATGGGTAGAAAAGAGAGAGTGGCAACGCACAAGTACATAATCCAGGTAGCAGTACCCATCGTATGAATGACATGGTTCATGATATTGCAAGGTCGGATTTTATTGGGAACATGGCAGAGAGCAACCTATGAATTCTTATGCCAAAGCATTCTTTAAGTTGTTAGACGAGGGTAGCGAACCGTTGTGGTATGGTTGCACGAAGCACACTAAATTGTCTGCAGTGGCGACATTACTTAACATCAAGGTTGATCACAACATGAGCCATGAGTGTTTTGAGTCACTCTTGAGGGACATTAAGAGTATGTTACCTGTCGGTGAAAAATTGCCCGATAACTACTACTATTGTAAAAAAAATGGTGATGAATTTGGGTCTTGGATATCAAAAGATCGATGCATGTTCGAACGATTGCATGTTGTTTTATAAGGAAAATGAACAGATGACAAAGTGCACGTGTTGCAGTCATGATCGATTTAGGCCTAATAAAGAGGGTGTGATTACAAAGAAGACAAATATACCATTTAAGATTTTAAGGTATTTTCCAATTACACCAAGGCTCAAAAGATTGTACATGTCTTCAAGAACAGCTGAACATATTACTTGGCATGCGAAATCTCCAACCAATGATGGAGAACTGAACCATCCCGCAGATGAGCAGGCTTGGAAAGATTTCAACTTAGCACATCTGGGGTTTGCATTGGAGCCTAGAAATGTGAGGCTTGGATTGTCCACTAATGGTTTCAACCCGTTCGGCCACTCAGCTGTTCCGTACTCCTGTTGGTATGTGATTGTTACTCCGTATAACTTGCCTCCTTGGATGTGTATGAAACAGCCGTACTTGTTTCTTTCACTCGTGATTCCTAGTCCCAAGAGTCCCGAAAAGAACATAGATGTTTACTTGAGACCTCTTATAGACTAGTTGAAGGTATTATGGGAGAATGGAGTACAGACTTGGGATGTTTCCACGAAAACAAATTTCAACCTTAGGGCAGCGGTTATGTGGACCATAAATGACTTTCCTGTTTATGGTATGCTATCTGGATGGAGTACACACGGGAAGTTGGCTTGTCCATATTGTATGGGTCATACAAAGTCTTTCAATCTATCAAATGGGCGAAAGCCATGCTGGTTTGATTGTCATCGTCGTTTCTTTCCGGTAGATCACCCGTTTCGAAGAAATAGAGAACACTTCAGGAAAGGGAAAGTAGATCATGATATGCCAGCATCGCGACTGCCGGGGACGAAGATGCGCGACCGTGTGATGAGATTGTCGGTCATTCCATTTGGTAAGATTGTCTCTTACATCATCGATGGGTTTGGCGTGTCTCATAATTGTGTTCGGAGAAGCATCTTTTGGGAACTGCCTTATTGGTCTACAAATTTGATTCGTCATAATCTAGACGTGATGCATATTGAGAAGAATGTGTTTGACAATGTGTTTAACACCGTGATGGGTGTTGCGTGCAAGACGAAAGATAACGATAAGGCACTATTTTGTAAGCGTCCTGGATTAGACATTTATGAATCTACTAATGGTAAGATGGTCAAACTGCATGCAAGGTACACATTGTCCAAAAAATAGGTTAAAGATGTCTGCACATGGATAAAGTCTCTGAAACTACCAGATGGATATGCGTCAAACATTACAAGGTGTGTTACAGGTGGGAAATTGCAAGGGATGAAGAGTCATGACTATCATGTGTTCATGGAGAGACTCATTCCTATAGCATTTTGGGACTTGCTTGATAAACCAATATGAGATGCTTTAACTGATCTTTGTCGTTTCTTCAGAGACATATGTTCAAAAACGTTAAATGAAAAGGACATGTCTATACTTGAGAAGAACATCATTGAGATCACATGTAAGCTTGAAAAAATATTCCCTCCGGATTTTTTCGACTCTATGGAGCATTTGCAAATCCATCTACCCTATGAAGCTCGTGTTGGTGGCCCAGTTCAATATAGATGGATGTACCCTTTCGAGAGGGTCATGGGAAACTTTAAGAGGAAGGTGAAGAATAGAGCTTATGTCGAGGGGTCGATATGTAAGGCATACAGTTTCGATGAGATATCTACGTTTGTCTTACACTATTTTCCCGACGGAGTCTTGACAAAGGCCAATCGAGTCCCAAGAAATGATGATGGGGGCAATGTTGAACTAAATGGTCGGATTTCTGTATTTGGTTTACCGGGTCGTGCGTATGGAAAAGAAAAGCGCATATTCCTTTCTGAGCAAGATTTACATGCTGCGCATACTTACATTCTTCTCAATTGGGAGGAGATTGATGAATTTGTGAGGTATACATGTAAAATTCATATGTATTAGACCTATATCTTCACTTGTAGTCTCATATTAATATATGTTAATGTTTATAAAATTGTATAGAACATACGATGACGAGTTAAAAGCAAATCAGCCCGGCATCACTGATAAAGATATTCAAGTTAGTTGTGATAAAAAATTTGCTCTTTGGCTAAAGGAAAAAGTAAGTTAAGTTAATTAAGAATGACATATATCGTATTAATTTATGAATGTATTTAATTCAATGGAATTTTTGTAGGCTCTTAATGAGGGAACGATTCCTCCAAATATACAAGTCCTAGCTATGGGTCCAGACAGGGACCAAGTCATTCACAATGGTTATAAAATAAATGGATGTGAATTTCATACAAAGACATATGCTTGCGGTAAAAGAACAACTAATACTGGAGTGTGTGTTCAAGGAGATTGTTACAATGAGCTTGGTCATGCCTTTTATGGGGAGTAGGAAGAAATCGTAGAGTTGTCGTACAAGGGCACGTACGGGGGTCATATTAACTTGTTCAAGTGTCGTTGGTTTGATTCAAAAAACGGGATACGTGTTGACAGACATGGAATCGTCGATATTGACCTCCATAGGTCAGCGTACTCCAACGAACCATTTGTTTTACCAACTCAAACAGTACAAGAATACTACACTCCTAGTTCTGTTAGGAAAAGGGATAGACCGCCTACAGATTGGCAAGTTGTATTTCATACTCTCGCGCGCAGTCGTGTCCAAGTATTAGACTGGGATTTCTACCAAGAGGAGATGCTTCATAGACCTCCAATAATAAATATAGAGGACAAGAATGATGTAATCCAGTTAGAGGGTGGAGATGAACCTGATGAATTTGATCCCGAGACAGTTATTGTGCTAGATGACAGTGATACTGAGGAAGAGTTATTGACTGACACTGACACAAAATCTGAAGAAGAAGATGGTTATGAATCTCCGATACTTGTACAAAATGATTTTGACTCAGACAACACTTTTCTTTAAAATGTATGTTTAGTTTTAATTGTATTACAATGAATTACATATAGGAATGTATTATATATCCTTAACATGTTTATGTACCTTTCATTTATAGTTGTTGTAGTTAACTATTTTGCAGTCATGTTTATGTACTTTTCATTTATAGTAATCGTAGTTAACTATTTCATATAATTAATTGTCATTATTGTCCTTTTCTATAAAATGTATGTTTAGTTTTAATTATATTACATAAAATTACATATGTACATGTTCTCTATATCCTTGACATGTTTATGCACCTTTCATTTATAACTCATACTAACATCCTAAATTTTTTATTTATAGATGTCTTCTGAACCAGCAGCATGAAAGTGTGGGTTGGATCGGGGCCCTAATCATGTGCCGAAGGCCCCGGCTAATTCTGATGATGGCATTGTCATACAGATCTGTCTTCCTCCAGAAAGCATGTAAGTTAAACATCGTGTATATATAAGGGTTTAATATTTCCATTCTTATAAATATATTTTAATGCAAATTATTGTATATTGTAGTGATTTTCAAGATAGTAAAATTGTGAAGTGCATTTAATAATTATGCTTATAGAACTGGCCTACGCCAGTGATTACATGGGCAAGCACACCTCTCGCCCATAAGGATGCAATTTGGGCTGAATTTCAGGTATAATTTTTTATCACTCTGATAGATAATACATAGTTAATCAAATAATATTGTTTATTAATGTTGGATTATGGTAATATAACAATTTTAATATTATTATTGTTGTTTTATTTGCAGAAGCGGTATAGATGAGACGACACACATGAATTAGTTATTCTGACACTGTTCTTGAAGAAGTGCGCCGTCCGAACTAAAGATAATTTGAATAAGGAACGAATGTGAAAGCCTGCTGCAATCTTTGAAATTGACCATCGGGATGTGGTGAGCGAGAATATGCATGAGCATAGCCCCTGGTGGTGCGCATAGCTCACATGGGTGCAAATATGTGACCAGTAGAGAGCTGAGAGCTGGGTCAAGAGGCACAAGACTGCCGCCTCGAACAGATCCTCAGGTATATCAGACGGTGAGAAGGCAAAAGGCACGTATCTGGGCGGCAGTATATCACAGCTACAGCATATTGCTTCTAGGGTACGTATGTTATGTTTACCGTCATCTTTTGTAGCTAAAATATCATATGTTTATATAATAATATGAACTTTAGCAGTCTTAGTCTCAAGGTCAACCTATCAATTAGTTGGATGTGTATGTGGCCACCCACGATGGTCTGCCTGAGGCTGTTCAGATAGCGGTAATAAGTTTACTTTATCCTAATATATATGTTGTTTATAAATTGTGATGACCTTTTTTAGTATCTTTTTATTTATTTTTAACTATTTAATTGTTGACCTTATGACAGGACACTTATAAAGGCTTAATGAACGAGCAATATCCTGAAGGCACCTCGCATCCGTCGATTGATCAAGAACTATGGGAGAGGGCGTTCGTCGTGAAGAAAATTTATGTTAAAGGCCAAGGACAAAAATGGGCGCTGAACCATCGGGTTAGACAGCTGCTACGCCGCCTAGTCTACACAGTCATCAAGTTATCCAGCCTATCATACTCCTGCTGACTGTGTGAGAGGGGTCTGTCAGGATCGTGATCTTCTTCGTATACTGGGCGGGCATCTGCAGTCTCTGAGTCCTGATGGGTTGGCGGATTTAGTGGCGGCGTAGGCGGATAGCGATAATACAATGCCAGTAATGAGAATAGCGACAATGTATATATCGTTTAATGTTTAGCTACATTGTCTTATATGTTTATAGTCTCTGAGTCACTGTCTTACTTATATGTTTCACTATATTGTCTATTTTTTAGCTTTCCCTAAGTCATAGCAGTATCAACACATGTACATATGTGTTTTATTATTTTGTTAATTACAGGATCCTAATTTGGATGATCCATGAAGAGAGCCTAAACTTGTTTTTTAGATTTTTAAAGCCTTTTACTCTTTTAGACTCATTCTTTGGACAATTGTATTGGTTTATATGGATGTTTACGATTGTATTGTGTTGGATGAATGTTTACGATTGTATTGTGTTGGATGAAGAGCTAGACTTGTTGCGTTGGATGAATGTTTATTCATGGATGAATGTTTATCATATAGTAGTTATCATGGATGGATGTTAATATGGATGCTTGTATATACTTTTGTGTGTTGGGATAGAAAGTAGGTACAAAGCATGTTATTTTTGGGAAATCAATAAAATAGACAATTTTTTTTTTTAAAAAAACACATCAGCGACCGCATGCGGTCGCTAACACTGGAACACCGACCGCGTTACCTTCTTGGAAACTAGCGACTGATGCGGTCGCTATTACCGGTCGCTGACATGTGTGCCACGTCACACCTGACAAATGACTTAGCATGAGTCAGATTAGCGACGGATACGGTCGCTGATTGCGGTCACTAATAAGCCTGTCGCTAATATTGGTCGCTCATGTCCATCTAGCGACCAGTTACTGCGCGATTAATATCGCCGACCGCGATCGATTCACGATAGTCATCTCTGCAACCATATACGATTCATTTGATAAGCCTTTTTGTTGTAGTGACCATTACAAGACCATGCCTAGAAACAACTTGACCAACAAGTTTTAGATGGTCAAAGTAGAAACCATAAACACTGACTGTCAATGTTTTTGAGCCTCAAGAACACCTATCGCGACAGAAACTGTCGTTAAAGCCTTTAGCGATGAATTTAATTATTTTTGTTTTATAATTTCTGAAAAATACATTAAAAATAGAAATAAATTCCTAAAAATTACAAAATCAGTTATAAAAATTAACTTTTGATAAATTGACATATTTTTCATTAATATTACTATTTATTTGAATATTAATGATATTAAATTTATTTAATAAATGTATTAAATAAATGGGTTAAAATGATTTTTATATTATAAAATTATTTTAAATAATAATAAGAGGTTTAAAATATTTGAAGTTATAAATCATGACTTTTAATATTTTAAGGTAATTTTCATTAATAATTTAATATTAATAATAAGAGGTTTATTTAATATTTATGTTAAATAAATGGTTTTAAAATGGTTTTAATGATTTAAAAATCATTTAAAATGATATAAATGATTTAAAAATATTTGAAGTTATAATAAATGACTTTTAATATTTTCATGAATTATACATTAATATTTAAATATTAATGGTGATCATTTAAAAATAATTTAAAATGTTTTAAAAATCATTTAAGGGTAAACTAAATGTTTTAAAAATATTTTGAGTTATTATTAATAACTTAGATATTTTGTCAAGTATTTCATTAATATATTTATATTATTTAAATATTAATGATAATTATGTATTTAAATCATTTAAAAATGATTCCAAAGTGTTTGAAAATTATGATAAATTATAGTAATTATTTAAAAATTATTATAATACCTTGAAAAATAATATGATTAATATTTAAAGTATCTACTATAGTATTGAAGTTACAAAATAGAGTTGAAGTAAATATAAACTCGATTATTATCCGATAAAGTCGTCGGTACACAGAAATGTTACCAAGGTTAAACTAGACTTATATAAATTGACCTAATAAGTAATTATTTGTGTTAGAATGACTATTATAACTATATAACAATGTGTTTAAGCTATATGATGACTGCAAATAGTAGTGTTATGTGTTATGATAAATTATTCTGATCAAAAGAATAATCTTACAAATGATAGGTTTCAGTATAAAAGATAGAACTAAGTTATGTAAGCAGCAAATCTGGCAAGTATCCTTACTCTTTGTATTTACTTATACAATACTCCTATATAAGTAAGTTATTGAATTATACTCCTGTTATATAAGTTATTAAACTCTAAAGTTATCGATCATGTATTTCAACATTAGTATTCATGTCAGTTATCAAACCCTATTCGTTTATGATTACCGTAATAATGTATGGTCAATATAAACTCTGTTGATAGATAGTTAAGTTAGATTATTCAAGTGTCCTCACTTGTATAATGATTGTATTTAATCACATGTTGACACATACCTACTAATTTTTGGATATATATATGTTATTTAAAAATATCGTTAACCGAATAGAATATTATTGTTACTTAGTTGAATTATTCTAATTCAGATTTCAGATTAATTATGAACATCCCAAACAGGAAAAACTTTTATGCACCAAAGGCGGACCAGCTGAACGATTTATAGTTCAAACAAGTAGTGTTGATCAATACAGGGCATAACGGGCTGATCACTCTCGTGTAAAGTAAGGCATATGCGGTTTTTGATTAAGTTACATTTAACCTTTTCAAAAATTAAAATAAAATTCATGGTTTATCAAACTGTTACTCATTTATAGTCAGTATGTAGTTTTAAAAATGAAATAGAATTGATATGTAGTTCAGTATTATTTCAACTTACTTCACAACTATTTCTTCGTTGTAGAAGTGTCGTCCAAAGAAAACATTTAACTCTTTTAGATAATCTTATTCATTACTATTACTTGCTGGGCACCCAAATGCTCATTCTTGCTTTAAATTTAAATGTTTTCAGCTAAGCTAGCACGACCTGAAGGTTCCAGCAAGGACAAAGGGAAGGGGAAGCTGAAGGATTAGGTTATATTATGTTGTTATTACTGTTTGTAGTAAGATAATATAATATTTATCATGTAATGTAAGACATAAAGGTTCTCAAAACTGGGAAGGTAGATAACTTTGATATAATAATTTTGTTTAGTTAATACATTAAGTAGTTGAATGAATGTTATCGTGGAGCACCAAGTACGGATTTCAAGTACTCGGATTTGGGGGTGTCACATCAGTTTCATAATTTGCGATTACATTCTTTGTCTTTTAATCCCGTTCAATCTTTCCGTTCAACCTTTACTGAAGGTTTAAATCACTTAATCAAGTGTTACATTAAGCAAAATATATGTTCTTTATCTTCCCTTACACTTCCCCCAAGAGTGGAACAGTTAAAAGCTCTTCTCCGGGCTTTGCCCTGCATAGGCACTGCGGCGCCGGTTCCCCTCTTTCTTCTCGCGTTGCAGCACCACATGCCAGTGTTGGACTTCCTGGGTTGGCGCTGCGGTGCCACCCTCCTTCTATTTTCTCACGCTGCAGTGCCACTCTGTAGTGCCTTCCTCCCCAGGCTGGCACTGTGGCACCGCTCTACAAGGCATGACTGGCACTGTGGCGCCAGGCCCTAAACTCAGAAAATTTTTCTAAGTGTTGGAAAATGTTTGAAACGCTTACTTCACAATCTCACAACTCCTTCGTTATAACTCGGAACGAGGTCGTTTCAAAGCCATTCTCATCCTTAACTTACGTACTTCAACTTCCCTCAGACAAAAATTTATTCTGAATCCGTCAACATGTCATTCAATTGGCTTAATCTTCATTAATCGTTCATTTTACGTTATTAACGTTCTTCGTTCGTTCGTCCGTAATTCGATTATCTGAACTCGGAACTCATTCGTTCATCCACGACTCATGTTTTCTACGTTCTCTTACATTCTTATGAAGCCCTATATGTTCGGGTTCATTTACACACTTTCTAGTTCTCGTTTGTATTTTATGAAATTTTTGCCATAACTTTGTTATAGCAAAGTTTAATCCGTTATTCATGAACGTTTCTACCGTTCCTAACCAAGCAATAAGCAACTAATTTATACGCGATGGTTTTAAACTTGTCCTTCAAAAACAAATTATACTACGATGGTTATAAATTTGTCCCTCAACAACGTTCTTCGTGTTCTTTGTGTGTTCTTTGTGTTTTTTATTTTTAATCAATATTTTGATTTCGATTTTACTTTTTATTGGAATTCAGTGTTATGAAGCACCATTCCTTACTAATTCCACCAAATCGTTCATATGATTCATTCGGATCGTTCAAATTCATTACAAAACTTATACTTCCTTAAGAAATTTATAAACCAAACTTCTAGTTCTTATTTCTTCATTTTCTCGTGATTTCAACCATATGAAATCATTCTTAACATCTCTTACTTTTATTCTCATTAAGTTATGTTTTAAACATATAAAACTTAAATAAAATTTATAAAGAAGTTAGGTTTTGGATTACCTTTCTTTTTTAATCTCCTCTCGTTGGACAAAGTTTGCTCACGAGCTAACTTTTCCTCTTCTTTTTCCTTCCCATTCGAGCTATCTCTGTCTCTCTCTGTCTGTCTGTATGTCTGTCTCTCTCTCTCTCTCAAGTGTTAGTGATTTTCAAAATCACCAACAAATGAATTTAGGTTCTCTTTTATAGATTTTCAAAGCTAGGGGCAAAATAGTCATTTCACCCCTATGGTTACTATTCACCCCTCTTACTAAACCTCCTTACTATTTACGAATCTTCTCCTAAAAGATTCGTGCTTCCGTCTTGCGAAATTTGTCTGACAGTTTTAAAAATTGCGACTCTTGGAATCCAAATTTTTTTAGATATTTCATCTTTTCTCTATAGTTTAACTTTTACGTATTCTTTGGATCTCCGAAAAACTGAAAAACACTTTTTGACATTAAGTGTTTTCCTTCACATTATCCCCTAACGTAGTTAAACAAACGAAAAATACATAACAATACTTTTCATCGTTTTTATTTTGTCCGATTTTTGCACGTTTTTTGAGAAAAAACTTTTATCGACTTACTTAACTTTTCATGATATATTATCATCAAATCTTTCGACGGAATGTCATTTCGATATACCGAACTCTTGGAAAGGCTTAGGTTATTCAAACCCTAACCCTTAGGGTTTTGTCGGGTGAATAGTGCCTATTTCATCTTTTTCCTCGGAAATATTTTGTTCCCAAATTTTTTTTATTTTTATCTTGAAAATTCCTACCCGTTCAGTCTAGCTCATAGCCAAAATCCTCCCGTATTATAATCATCCTTGATTATAGAACGATTAATAAACACATATCACAGAATATTATTAATAAAAATTTATTTTATTCATAACTAATTCTTTAAATCTTAAATTCTGGACAATCCGATTTTTCGAGTTGTCACATTCTTCCTCCCTTATAAAAATTCCATAACAAAGGTTCATACATCTCAGCTATCACATGAGTCCTCAATTTAAATCTTACAACTTCTAACTTTCTCTTTACTTAATATGAATTTTCTTTAATTCATATGTTATCCTTTACAACTTAATCTAAGTTCTTCTTCCCATACTAATTCATAGTACCATTCATTTATAACATTATCTACAAATCATTCATCGTTTAATAGATCATCTATTATTACAATTCACTATGATCATGTGGTGATCTTCTTCCTTAATCATTTAACTCAACAATCTTCTTATCCTTCCCTCTATGATTATAGTCTTAGGTACTCATACATAACGTTTATAACCTATCAGCTTTGATACCACATTGTAATGCCCCAAAATCTAGTCTATCTTCACACCCGGATTTCGTATGTCACGGTCCCACTTCTTCTCAAACATACATCATTATATAGTGAAATATAACAACATACATTCTCAATTCCCAGGTTCTAATACCTTATAATATTACAAATAATGATGATTACATTATTCTTTACATCTTACACGAGGGACTTTCATCCACCACCAAGGATACATGACAATTCATTACACTAGTCTATAGTTTAATTAAACTATTATACATTACAAGTCTTCACTTGATCTTCACGCTCATGCATTTAATGAATGGTACTTCTTCTGGATACCGATCAACTTGATCTTTACGGGATCCTTAAGTTCTTCAACTCGTACGTAAGTGTGAGTATTCAATTGCTCAGCAAGTCATAGCAGTTGAACAAACAACTTCAAGAATTCAAACATTCCTTTAGAACATCGATAACCGAACCAAGGTTATGAAGCATCTTGAATAATAGGAATAATCTTTATTCCTATCATTTTAAAACATTAGTCACATTAACTTTGAAATACTTTCATTCTTCTACGTTTTTTCATACACATCCTGTCTGGCTAGAATCATTAGCACATACTTAACAATAATGGTTCATGTATAAACAAAATATTCTCATATTGAACAATTCAATTACAGAACAATTCATCTCATAGAAAAATCGAAGTGTTCAAATTGTGGCACAAGGCCTCATACGTTCTACCACCTTGTACAAATATCGCACATTTGCACATAGACAGAACTTTTTAAGTTCAACATTTAAGAAGTTTAAGAAACTAGCATTCATTTAAAATATGAATGAAGTTAGGAAACTTACCTTACGCACAGCTATAGCTTACAGTTTACGCTGAACTGTTTATTCTAATCCCTATAAAACACATAAGAAAATAAAACATACACCAATTAGTCATATACTTGACTTACACATTGGTTTACTTAACTTTACTTCTTAGGATTTGCGGTCTTGCAATCTAAGTTTACCCGACCAACTTTCCTTACCGGTTTACGGCTTCATGACATACGTAGATGTTTTACTCATACGATCATCTTTGATGATTTGCATTCTCATCTTCTTCTTATAACTCCTCTAGGACTCAGCACACATCGTGTCTTTGCTAGTAGTCCATATGGTACTCTGAGTGGTTTTCCATAAACAACCAACAAATAAGTTCCCATCTCATCTACACTGTCTTTCACAGTGAGTTAGATCGGTTTCCAGTTTCGTATATACCTTCGCTCTCTGAAGGAATTGTTTAGCCTAGCTCCCATATGTCAACCATCAAAGATTACGATTGTACTACAACCTAAACTTATCTTAACTTATTCGAACCATTAAACTATAATGTTTGTTAAGTTAATTTCTCATTCCTTTTGACTTTCTAGCAACTAAATGACATACCTCAGGATTCATTCTTTATCGTCTAATCATTTTACATTACCTTATTTTTATATTACAACGTCCGTTTCATTTTACTCGAAACATTATCCAAGTTATAATTACTAACTCGGCTTCTTACGTTACACGTTATTATCTTTAATTCAGTTCTTCACCATTCACAGGTTTAATCATTGGTCTTCATTACCCTACAGTTAAACCATACACGGGGTATAGGTTCTACTCGTTTAATATTTGATTACACTCAACCTTCACCTCGGTTACAGTGTTTAACGCTTACATTTCATTCTAATAGTATCTATCCGACTCTCATTCGACTTTCATTAATCTTTTTACCGTTTGTTATGACATTCTTGATACTGTTCATTATTCTTTCTTAATGTCGAAGCCATACGGTTCGTTGTATGCTAAGAACGATCATTCATCGCAACTGCGTTGCGTTCACAACATCTATACACTTTACACATATCTCTCATTACACATAGAGATAGCTGACATTTGGCTTTCTTCTTCTCCATAGCTCATAGAGAGTCTTCTTTAACTTAGAGTGCATAAGAGATCTGTTCTGAGTGTAGCATGTAGTGTTGATACATTACGCTTGAAGTATTCAGTGCATTTGCCTCTTGCTAGTAGAGTTCTTCCAGCTTTAATCAACATTTTGTTCTTTCTTTCAGCTACTCCATTTTGCTGTGGAGTTCGTGGAGTTGAGAAGTAGTGATTGATGTCATTGTCTGTGCAGAACTGATCCATCTCAGAGAAGTCAAATTCTCTATCATGATCACTCCTTATAGCCTTTATTTTCTCCCCTTTGTCGTTCATCAGCAGCCTGAACATCTTGATGAGTTGGGAACTTGTTTCATCTTTTGAGTTTAGAAAGAAAACCCATGTAAATCTTGTATAGTTATCTACTATGACCAATGAGTATCTCTTCCGTCCAAGGCTCGTTGTTGGAATTAGTCCAAATAGATCCATATGAAGTATCTATAGGGGCTTATCAACTGAGCTGACAGTTTTTCTTTTGAATGAGCTTCTAGTTTCTTTTCCAAGTTGAAGGTGTTGCATGTCCTTTCCTTAACAAAGCTGAGCTTGGGTAAGCCTGCTACTAGATCCTTGGAGGCCAGTTTTGACATATTTTTGAAGTTGAGATGAGACAGCCTTCTCTGCCATAGCCAACTCATTTCTTTAGAGGCTTTAGCCAAAAAGCTTATTGTATCTTCAGAACTTAGTTGACCAAGATTAACAGTGTAGACGTTTCCTTCTCTTGTTTCGGTCAACTTTATAGAAGAGGTCTTCAAATCTCTAACTTGACATTGATTGTTGAGAAAGGTAACTTGATGACCTTTATCACAGAGCTGGCTTATGCTCAGAAGATTGTGTTATAGTCCTTCCACATAGGCTAATTTGCTGAAGGATGTCGCACCATTCCCAACTGAGCCATAACCTCTTGTCTTGCCAAAGCCATTATATCCAAAGATGACTGTTGGACCCTTTTTCTCTATGAAGTCAGATAGAAGGGCTTTGTTCCCAGTCATGTGTCATGAGCATCCACTGTCCAGGTTCCAAGTTGTGATCATGGAGCTATGTTCCTGCAGTGAGGTTTAAGCTCTCATTTTGGTACCTATACTTGCAGGGTCCTATCTTGTTAGTACCCTTGGGGACCCAAACTGCTTGACTTTGGGTTTAATATGCATAAAATTATTGTAACATACTGCAGCCTTATGACCAATTTTATCACATATAAAACTTCTAGCATGATGCATGCTTGTGTGTCTGTGTGGATTCTTTCTCCATTTGAACTTATGTGGATTTCTTGCAGTCTTTCCTTTATACTGATTCTTTTTTTTTCATGTGTCCTTGTGATTTATGATTTGTGAAGAGTGTAACTTAACAATACTATTCCCACCTGGTTGGTTCATGGAGTTGATTTTGCTCGACTCTACGATCCTTCGAGGTCAGAGAGTAGTGACTAAGTTACTCTTCTCTTTTTTAAACCCTAGGCCAACTTGAGATCCGTTATGCCTTATAGCATAGATTGGATTAAAAGAGCAGGGGTGGACTGGTTCTTCCTTCTGTGAGGATTTCACGAATGTAATGCTTCTATTGAGGTTTGAAGCACTGCTGATGTTAGTTTCCTTTGATTTTTCCACATTCGATTCTGAGGCAGATTCCCCAAACCCTAAACCTGTTCTGTCAGATGCACTTCTCTGACTAGAGATTAGGGAGTCCATGGATGAAGAGGATCTATTCCACGTTAAGATTGTCTTTTCAAGTTCCTCAATCTTAGAGGTTAGATTTGACTCTCTTTGTGCATTAAGTTAATTAGTCAATTTTAAGATTTTATTTTCAGCTTCAAATTTGGAGAGAGATAGCCCTTAGAAGAGTTGTTTCCAGTTATTCCTGAACTTTTTCTTTCTCTTTTTGAAGAAGAGAATAATCTTTAGACAAAACTCTGAACTATTTCATGTATTAAATCAGATCAGATGTTATGCCATGTAGTGCAGTTCTTAAATCATCAATATCTACATCAGGAGAGTTAATATCAAATACCTCATCAATACTTACTTCATGATTGTCAATGCTTTTCTTATCCTTTGCATTTTTGGCCATTAGACACAAATTTACTACTTGAGGATCTTCATCATGTCCACACTCAGGAGTTGTGTCGTTTTCTGAGTCACTCCATGATCCTCCGACCACAAGACCTTTGTCTTTTTTCTGGAGCCTCTTGTTGCCTTTGAATTTTTTCTTTGAATTTTATTTCCTTTTTAGTTCTTCTCTAAGAGGTTTGTTGCAGTTTGCAATGAAATGGCCAGGCTTCTTGCAGTTATAGCATAAGTCATTTATATGCTCCTGGTTGTTGTTGTTGAATCTCATAGGTTTGCTACTTCTGCCTTTACGCATGAACTTCTTGAGTCTTCTTACTAGCATTGCAATATCCTCGTCATCATCTTCCTTAGAGTCCACGTCATTTTCAGTGTTAGCTTTCGAGATGATATCTGTTACTTTGAGAGAAACTCCTTTCTCCTTCTTTCTTCCTTTATATAGTCTCTGCTCGTTGAGTCTGTTCCAGTTCATAGGTGAGAAGGTTTCCATAGTGTTGTTGAACAGTTATTTAATAGAGATCTTTGATTATCTGATGGCAGTGGTTTTGGTATCGCACTTGCTTGGTAAAGCTCTCATGAATTTTATGATCAAATATTTGTTTGGATAGATCTTTCCAAAAGCTCGAAGAGAGTTGAGTAGAACATTGAATCTTTCATCAGTTGAAGTGACATTTTCCCCTGGAATATGGGCAAACATTTCATATTGTTTAGTCAGAAGAGATTGTTTGTTTCTCTGACTTCTTCGGTTTCTTCCAGCATAATGATCAATGCTTCCCATACTTCCTTGGAAGTTTTGATGTTGACCACATTCTCTAACAGATCATCTTCTAAAGACCGGAACATAATGTTCTTGGCCTTTTTGTCGAGTTGGACAACATTCTTTTCATTGTCAGTCCACTCAGTTTTAACCTTGATTTGAACTCTGTTTGGATCTTCTGGAGTTTGTGCGAGCTTTGTTGGAATGTAAGGCCCATTTATGATAGTTTCAAATAGCTCTTCATCTATTGAGTCCATGTATGCTTGCATACGAACTTTCCAATTGGCAAATTTATCTTTGTTGCAAATTGGTGGCTTGCTGCCTCCTCCAGTCTTTGATTCGTTTATTAGATGTTCCATTGGATCTACTCAAGCTTTATAGGCTAATTGAGAGAACCTGCTTTGATACCAATTGTTAGTTCCTAGAGGTAAAATAGTTATCTAGTAGAGGGGTTGAATAGATATTTTAAAAATTCTTTTTCAAAAATCATTTGTCAGATATTGTTAATCAATTTCAGTGGAATATATGATTTTTTTGTTCCCCTTTGAGATAAACAGAGTTAATAGTTAACATGCAGTTATAACAAATAAAGCAGTTAAAGCAAGAATATAAAAGACACAAAGAATTTAAGTGGTTCAAAGCACTCAAGGCTTTTAGTCCACTCTTCTACTCCTTGAGTAGGAAACTCACTAAAGATGTTTTTACAATCTTAAAATCACTTAGACCAACAGTCTTGGAACTTCTTAGTTGACTTAGAACTCTTCAAGTCCAACAGACTTGGAACTTCTTAGTTCACTTAAAACTCTTCAAGTCCAACAGACTTGGAACTTCTTACTTCACTTAATGATATTTGAGTTGAATGGAGCTACTCAGTTGTCGTTAAGCTTATGTTCGAAAGAACTGAGTAGCTGAGCAAGCTTTCTTTATAGATCATAGAGTTGAGCGTTGAGTGTTCTTCAGCTTTTCGTTGTGTACTTGCTTACTTCTTACATCTGTATCTAATTTTCATATAACGTGACTTTGAAATATGTCTATTTGAAACCATCCATTGAAGTATTAATTATATTTGACATTTCTGAGCATTGATGGTGACTTCCTGGAAATCTTCTGTCCAGCCGTCTGGCTCACTGACACAGCATACTGTTATCTCACCTACCACCTGAAAAGGTATTTTCAACTGACATGTAGTACTTTCCTTAGCTTCTTCAATATGTTTCTTTGTTATATACTAAGGATGAGTGTTAGGTCATTGGGATTCCCGAGAGTCTCAATGTCTATAGTCATTTCCACATTTGTTGTAATTTATTCTTCAACAAATGGAGAAAACTCGATGCTTCTGATGTAGACAGATGATGAACTACGATCATGATGTGGTGTCTTCCCATATTTGCTTGATCCAGACTGATATAGGAGAACACTACGATTTCTCTTAAGCACTGGTAGACTACGATCTTTGCTTGCTTGATTTGTAGACTCTACGCTTCCGAGAGCACACCATGATTCTTGAGTTTGCTCTGCAGACATTTAGACCACTCTACGATACTGGTAGAGGCCCTCTAAAGCAGACAGACTACGATTCTCGATACTCTACAATTCTGCCTTGGCTTCTACAATCTCTTGGCTGGCTCGACAGACTACGATTTTGTTGATGTCTATCTATTACATCTCAAAAGATAGATCAACCTAACAGCTTTGATATTTTATTCTATACATTCATTTACAGAACGAAAAACATTAAGCACAGATCAACCTAAAAATTTTGATCTATCACTAAGTCCTTGTACATGTATTCCTTGAAGGACTTTACATATAAGCATGATCATTTACTTTCAACATCAAATTTAAATATGAAATTTCCCAACATATTCAAAACCTTATGTTGTGGTTTTTGTTATCTTCCTTGGAGACAACTGAAAGGAGCTACTTTAAGTAAGAAAATGAATTAAGTTATTCTCATTTACAAAAAATTAATACATTAAGTCAATAAGACAAATGAGTGTAATATTAATTAATTAATCATCAAATTTATTTAACATTATTTTATCTTATAATAATTAATATTGTTAATTTATTATATGTGAAAAGATATGAAAAAACAATTAAATTATTACCATCTCATAACAAATATAAGTTTAACTAATATTACCATACTTCTGCTTTCAGGATTAGGGGGGTCATATGACCTACCTCCTCTCCCCAGTTATTCCCATGCTTAAGCAGAACTAGAACTCCTAACTAAACCTTCGATCGTGCGACTTGGGTTTGAGGTAAAAGTCAAGCGCCTAGCCACGGCACTCGACGCCGAAGCGTCTAAGTCGACAACTTTGACGACATTCTAGCAGATCGACCGAGTAGACTACTTCGGGTATGGATCGACCCACTGGGTAAAAAATTAAACGACGTCTCTTGGAACTGGACTAGCCCTAGTCGAACTGATCAACGTTGCAGAAGTGAAGAACGAAGATCGAAGTCGAACAAGAAGAGAAAAAGAGTCGACTGTGAGAGCGACTAAGAGAGAGACTGAGAGAGCGAGTACCTTCCAGCGAGCTGCGCGACTTCGTCGTCCTTTCCGGTGAGTTGCACGACTCCAATCAACACTTCGGCAGGTATTTCCTTCTTCTTTTTTTCTTTTTTGTTTATTTTCTTTGCTACTGTGCTGTTATGCTACTCCTTTCTTCTTCTTTTTAGTGTCGACTACTATATATGACTTCGACTGTACCTATTTGGTTTTTTTTTAACTTTCCCTTATCATTCATTTCTATTGACTGCAATATATATTATATAAACTTATTTGATTGTTATATATAAACTTATGAGTTTATATATATATGTATATATATATATATATATATATATATATATATATATAATTATATGTACTTATGTTTACTATTTAACTTTTTTATGTTTCCCTTATCATTCATTTCTATACTACAATATATATTATATGACTATATCGATTGTTATATATAAACTTATCAATTTATATATATATATATATATATATATGTGTGTGTGTGTGTGTGTAATATTTTTATTTTATTTTGGCTTACTATATGGTGTTTTATTAGTTATTAGACTACATATTTGTGATGGTTGGTTACAACTTTATTTTGTATGTGATGTTTGTTGAATTCTTAATTTCTTTAACTTTTTAATAACGAGTGTTTTGTTTTTGGATTGTTACTGCTAAGTATTTACATAATTATGTCTTTAATGTTATTCCATAGTGTTATATTTTGAGTTTTAATGTATATGACATTTTATTGCTAATACACTTGTAAGTAAAATAAATAATATATACATTGCACATTGTAAACGACTTGTCGCCATACGGACACCATGGCGGTCGCCTAGGCGTCCAGGTAGTCGGCTACTATCATGACTCGCCGTGACGCCTTAAAAACTATGCTCTTCAAATTTCTAAAAGTTGAATCGATAATAATGAGTATAAAATTTAGATGCAACATTGATTGTTGAGAAGTCGTACAATATTGATACCACACTAGACTTTCGAGGGGTCTATCCACAATCTGTAAAGAGAAGAGTGCGTAATTCTCCTAACATTCTAGCTATCACAGCATATAACTACCAAGATCCTAATAACAAATTATGAACTAAGCAACAAACTTATAATAGAACTCCACTCGTTTACAAAATCTTCACGGGTAGTTTCAATCATAATCATGTTTACTTTTCATACCTAATGTAAACAAACATAAAATATAAACTAAAATTAAAAACAACACAAGAACATAGAATTCTTCTTCCTGGAGCAAACTTTAATAATCAGTTCTTAGAGAAATTCCTATTTATAAACCCCGTGCCTCTGAAGATCTATAAGTAAATGGTCCAAAAAGAAAGGCAGCTCGAGGCCACACCATAACATATTTCATCCCTTCAATAGCCCATTACTAACATGTGTACAATATATTATACATTCATAATTACCATATCACCAAAAATTCACGCCAAACGCCAAAGCCTAGTGTTGAATTTTCAATTGGGCAAGAGAAAATATAAGAGGGAGAGAGGAGGCGGCGGCAGGAGCCTTGACATCAGTCAACGCATAAAACCCTAACAGAGCTTTTCTTTTTCTAAAAGTAGATAGGACCCATAGTTGATAAGGCTCAATCCAACCGCTTAAGCGACTAGTCGACTAAGTGATGAGTGAGTTTTATACTTACAAATTGAGTACTTCTGGCTTATAAAATTGTGTCCTTGAGTATTGTATATTCATTTTTATGCATTTTATTGTGTTTTTGCTTGAAAAGTGATTGGAAGAGAAATGTTTGTTAAATGATGTAAAATTAGACGAATTATGGTATGTCGTGCATCAAAAGGTGGAAAAAGGGACTCAAGTTTGTGCGGCATGTGGCTTTGTGTAGGCTGGTGTAGCAAGTGGGCCAAAATGAGCTAAGGTATGGCATGGCAAATAAGCAGCACATGCAAAATTGGTGCACGGATAGGTCGGCGCTACCAGCGCTTGAGCAAAAACTCATGATGTTAGGGGACGGATGCGGCCAAGGCATTTTATGGCAAGGGTCGCGGTGATGGCCACGAAAGCTAGGAACTTGGGCTTGCACGCACGTGGATGCTGATGGATTAAGACACTCAGTGGCGGAACCAGAACATTTTTATAAGGGGGTCAAAATACATCAGTAAAAAAAATTTATTTATTGATGCTTGAAGTGTTTCTTTCGTTTGTACGACTTAAATAAAAATAATTATAGTTCTTTGTCGCTTAATCAAGTATTTATCCATAATCTAATATAAATAGAAACATCAATTGTTAATTAGTAATTTCATTAATTTAAACATTTCATTATAATTTCATCATTCATCAATTCAATTATTCAAACATTTTAACATAATTTTATCAATTAACCTAATGATTTCAATTAACGTAATGGAATTATGGGAAATAAATTAAGTACCAACTACCAAGCCTCCAATAGTAACAATACAACAAGTATATCTCTAGAAGGAATTACCAAAAGAAATTAGAAATTACCAAAGCAAATTAAAGAGAGGAAGGCGAAAACAGTAACAATACAACATGTTTATCTCCAGAAGGAATTACCAAAGAAAATTAGAAATTACCAAAGGAAATTAAAGAGAGGAAGGCATAAGCAGGAGTCAGGACTGCAGGAGGATTGGAGAATGGAGGCAGTGGCAGTGTAGCGGTCGGCGGAGCAAGGAAGCAACAGCACCGCATCGGTCACCGGACAGAGGAGGAGAGGTACGCCGACGCCGTGAGCGGCTGGGCCCTGAGGAGTGAGGCAGTGAGCGACCAGTTGGTGGAGCCACGGAATAACCAAAGAGGTGAAGTCGCAAAGAAGAAAAAAGAAAAATTTGTTTGTGTCAAAGCCTAAATCCTAATGCTTGATAAGATGAGAGGGTAGAAAATAAAATTTTTTTACGAAACGACGTCGTTTCATGTTAGTTAAAAAGAAACCTAACCTGTTGCAGACGAATTGACGAAGAAGAAGACTGAGCCAGAGCTCAGCCATAGCAGGCGCCGATCTGGCAGGGGAAGCACCACAATAGCAGGGTACTAGGGAGAGTCGCTCTGAATACCAGGGTTAGTTGCCCCCCCAACCCCCACCCCCACCCCCACCCCCTAGTTCCGCCTCTAAAGTCACTTACCAAATGATCACCTGCTATATAAAGTCTAAGGGGAATCAAAGTCTAAACTGTTGAGGAATGTTACCATCCGAATTTTTGACAAAATATTAAAATAAAAATTTAATAAATAAAATTCGTATTATATGATATGTTGAATTAAACTGCATAAATGAATGCGTGTTGTGAAATATATGGTTATATGTGATTATTTGTGAAGAGTTGAATATATTATTATATATATATATTTATCGAATGTAAATAAATTGTTTAAAACAATTTATGGAAGGAAAGAAATGATTAAATTTAATTATACAAAAATTGTTGTATGCATTATATAAGTAAATTAAAATAATATTACAATTATTTTAATATAGTGGATTTATTACATTAAATGTGATATTTTATTTAGTGTATAAGTTCCATTTTTTATTGAAAAGAATAATTAATTATAATACATTAAATATGTAAGACCGAAATTTTTAAATAAAAAGGAATTTCCTTTATTTTGAAATAGTAAGGGTTGATTTGATTAATGTGGATAGTTAAGGGTTAAATACGCAAATATTTCAAAATAAGCAAGTGGTTATAAAATATTCATTGTTGTTCGGAGAATATTCGTTTGGTCGTGGAATATTAAATTTGTCGGGGAATATTAAATGCGACGGTAGCTTGACCATGTGTGGGCCCCATGTGAAAGCGATTGGATGAAGAAAACGACAAATATAAGTTGTTTTTAAATAACTTGGCGTAGTTGTTCTTTGATTAATCTTGTTGGAATACCCGGTGGTTAAAACACACTAATATCTGGCGTTGTTGAAAGCGATAGATTGCAGTATTGCACCAATTATTGATTCTTACGTGAAGAAGGCACTACTCAATAATGGTTACGATAATTCTTATTCGATATTTTATTGAGTTAATAATTCTTTGCGTTGATATTTTATATTCTTTGTTGTTTGATAATTGTCATTACAAAGTATCTTTCATTATCGAAGCAATAATTCATATTATCTGAATAATATTATTAGATAACATTATTGGCAATGTCTAGAAAGTTACATCTAAGGAGAGGTTTGGTCATCTAATTCTTGGCCTTGATGAAGAAATTCTTATTGGAAAGCCCCTCTTTCTGAGGGCGCACTGGTTGTCAATATTGTGATTACGTAATATTATTTGTGAATAATTAATTATTGATTTATATGATGAGGAAAATATTGATTTTATGTGGATATAGATGGAGAAAATTTTTAAAATGACAATTGTTGAAAATTAATATTTTATCTTTTACGATAAAATAATTCATTTAAATATATTATTTTAATAATATATTACTTGGTGATATTTTTACAATGAATGTGGGATATATGAGTATATGAGGAGGAAGAGTATTTTTGTGGCATTAAATGTTTAACACATGTTTTGTGTGTTGGTGGACACAATTATTGATAGAAATTTGATTATAGCTTTGTAAAATCGCTTGGTTTGTGGATTTCGGTCAATTTCTATTTGGAATTTGGAAAAACTTTCTTCTGCAAAGTTGTAGAGAATTGAATTTCCTATAAAAACTCGCGAGATTCGAATTTTCTGATGAAAGGGCTATTTATTATGAATTATTGAAGTTCTGAAGCTCCGAAATAATTGATTTTTGGGAGTTTAAATTATTTTTGTTAAGAAAAACGTTTTTTGTATTTTTTTTGGACATCATTAACATGTGTGGCTGGTGTTTTGACCAAAAGGTGGGCTAAGGAAAATTTGTATAATTATATTAATATTATATTAAATTTTCTGCTTTGGTGTTCTAAGCATTTTCCTATAAATAGGGTGCTTAGGTTAGAATTGAAAATCACACCAGAAACTGAAGTTTTCTCTCTATTTCTCTCTCGATATTTTGAGCGTATTCTTGTGAGTATTTTGAGTATACTTTGAGTATTGCTAGACGGTGCAAGTTCCTTCAAAGACTATACATTAGATTCTATTTAAGAATCTTGATCTTTCGAGGTAAGGGATATTATTTTTTTTGTAATGATATTATTTCTTCAATATCATTATGCTGAAATGTTGATCTGAAGTTTTTATCAAATTTGGAACTTTTTCATGTCGGGGTTACTATTCATGGGTTACTATTCATGAGTTACTATTCACGAGTTACTATTCATGAGTTACTATTCACGAGTTACTATTCACGAGTACTATTCATGAAGCGTGAAGATGTTTTTGTGGAATTTCTATCTTTTGGTGTGAGTTACTATTCACGTATCACGATTATTATTCACGATATCTGGCACTATTCATGTATCTGACTATTCAATAGAAAAATAAAATTTCTTCTTTTTGTCCAAAATATCTATTACGGATACTAGCTCTCGATTGTATCCATGTTTTGATCATTCTTGAATTTTACACCACTATGATTATTTTTGAGGTATTTTTGGGCGTGGATAAAACCAAGTACGAATCCTTAATCCTTAATCCTTGTCATTTTGTTTCCTTTGGATTCGTTTCTTTAAAAATATTTTCATCATCCTCGGTCTTAAATGATGATATTATGGAATATCTTTGGCTGTAGTGCAAAGATGAATGATTTCTTAAGAATATCTTTGGCTCGTAGTGCAAAGATGAATGATTTCTGAAGAATATCTTTGGCACCAGTAGTGCAAAGATGAGCAGTGTTGAGATGAACATGGAATGATTGATTAATATCTTTGGCTTTGTAGTGCAAAGATGAGCAGTGTTTAAATGAACATGACCGGTGATGAATATCTTTGGCCTGTAGTGCAAAGATGAATATTTGATTCGGATGTATATTGATTGATGTTACGAGGATAAAATATTGATGATGGATTTATTAAATTCATAGATTATAGTAGATTTCATTCTCTACGTAACTCTTCTATGAATTATTATTTCATTGCGAATATTGATCTCGAAACTTGTTGTCTATTGTATTCTATCAGATTTTTCCCTGTTGAAGACTAACGATAATTTGTTGTATATTATCTTAGTCATAATATTCTTTACTGGGCTAGTTGAGCTCACCCTTTTCCTTGTTGTTCCAATTTTCTTCTCAGGAGGCGAGAATATAGCGAGTACGAGTTGGGGTATGGAATGAAGGTTTTAGAAAGGATTGTTTAGTAGTCCTCAACATTTTTGCAAAATGATGTATCAATAAATGTGATGAGGATTTATTTGAGTATAGATATTATCTAGAAGATAATATTTGTATTCAAACTCACAGTTTTACTGTTGTAATAACCAAGTTGTAGTTGTTTCTGTACCATATATTTGGCGACTCAGAATGGGTGTTGTGTATACCTATTTTGGGGGCGTCACAGTTGGTATCAGAGCTTAGGGATATGATCTCTGGCGGAGATCGGGGAATAGAACTAGGAGGAGAGGCGAGTAAATCCTTCGCTAGTGTGTCCTACCTAAGCTTATTTGTTAGTTGGTCGGTATATAGGGATATTATGTGATATATTGATTTCCTTAATTAACCCTTATTTTATGACGGTATTTGAGAATGTCGATTGAGAATATTAACAATGGAGTAAATGAGGCCCGTGGAGATGCATGTACTCACCAACGAGGAGAGCGATACAGCAGTGGCAATGTTCCTCTGTGAACAACACCACCTTTGGCGAGATGATGAGCGAGGGATGTTTAGAAGCTTTTGCAGTTCATGCAAAATCAGACGAGGAGACTCGTGTTCAAAATACTGAGGAGGAAATGATAGCAATTCACGGGTGGTCACTGACCAAGCGATTCAAAGAGTTGGGACCACGTAATTGCTGGGAAAAGCGGATCCGATTAAAGGCGGAGCGTGGGTCAAACAAATTACCAAGATATTCGATGTCTTGGGATGGACGGAGGAACAGAAGTTCCATTCGCCACCTTTATGTTCCGTGGCGAGGCAGATTCTTTGGTGGGAATCGTGAAGCGTACCCATCCGGTACCTTTCGGCATGTCGTGGGAGAGCGTTTGAAGCAGTTCAATGACAAGTACTTCCACGAAAGTATTTCGTCGTATGAAGGAAGTGGAGTTTATTAGACTAAGCGAGAATAACATGGCGGTGTCCCGAGACGAGGCGAAGTTCGCGGAGTTATCGAGTTTGCACCTCATTTGGTGGAGAATGAGGAACGTATGACGCGGATGTTTTTCGAGAGGTTTGAAACCCGACATACGTCGGTATCTCATTTCTCATAAATTTTCTCTCTATTCCGGAGATGTTGTCAGCAGGGGCTCGATTGTTAGAAGCGAGATAACGAAAATACGTTCAACCGAGGGACCATAACGAGGATCATACCGAAGATAGCGATCATCGAATAACGATAACCGGCGGAGAAAGAAGAATACAGACAAAGGCGGTAACCACTCGGTGGTAATCGTGGCCATGAAAATAGAAGAAGCGAGTGGGAGGAGATTTTAAAAGAGGAGATTCAACAACGACCATGTGTGAAGGCGTCGGCGCCTATAGCAACTAGTTTTAAGGGAGGAGAATGACGACCACCGGTCGTATGTTACAAATGCGAAAAGAGGGACATATCGGTCAAGCGCCCACAACGATTCAAGGTATGCTATAGTTGTGGAAAGGAAGGACATATCGCTCGAGATTATGCGGTAGTGAAACCTAGTTCAATGGGGACGGTGACTCAAAAGATCGAGAAAAGTCAAAGTCAGCGATTAGGAAGAGCGTTTGTCGTGACCGGTCAAAATGCAAGGAACCCGAACGAAGTTAGTGCAGGTTAGTCAATTATAAATTCTTGCGAAGTATATACCTTACTAGATATCGGTTCTACCCATTCTTTTATCTCTCTTACTTGCGCTCAACGCGTTTAAACTTGACTCGGAGAAATTAGACTTTGACCTATCTGTGGAAACTCCGTTAGGAGAAACTTTCATCACATCCCTTTGTTTATAAATCTTGCTTGATTCAAAGTTGGCACTATCACATTACCGTTAACCTTATTTCTATAGAGATATTTGTTTTTGATGTGATTTTAAGGTTAACTACTCATCATGCCGAAATTGATTATTTTCGTAAGGTTGTTAGTTTTCATATTCCTAAGCAACACGTTATTCAATTCAAGCAATCAAACCATTGTAGTCAAACATTTTCATATCAAGCCATGAAGTCATTCGTTTATTACGGATGTCAAATTTTCTTAGTCCATGTTATGGATTTGAATAAAGACACGTCGATTTGAATAATATTCTGTTGTTATTGATTTTTCCGGCGTATTTTACGAAGAATTTCTTGGCTTACTCCCAAAGCGATATTAAATTTTGTATCGACTTTGAACCGGTACAAAACTCATTTCTAAAATCTCATATCGAATGGCTCTATTGAACTTGAGGAGTTAAAAATTCAACTATAGAATTTGGTACCGAGCCTTTATCTTGTGACTTCCTTTGTGGAATGCAAAGCCGACTCTCTGTAGGGACGTCATATTCGATGCGATAGTAAAGCGATAGGTGTCATTGTGACGTCTTTATCCAAGATTTGGATATGAGTCACGATTGAGAGCAACCTAAGTCGATTATCGAAATACGTAGCTTTCAGGCTTAGTTGGTTATTATCGGAGATTCGTTGAAGGATATTCTCGAATCGCTATTCCGTTAACTTAGCTGACTCGAAAAGATACAAAATTCTTATGGAGCGAGGAATGCGAGAAGATTTTCCAAGAACTCAAGAGGAGACTCATTTCAGCACATATTCTAACCATGCCATCCCGGAAAAGCGAACGTGGTAGCCGACGCGATGAGTAGAAGATCATATGCCGGAACGAGTGCGATGATGTCAAGTATACGCCATAGAGCCAACTTTAATAGAAAAAGTTAAGGTTGCTCAAGCCACCGACCGGGCGATCTGAAGAAAGTACAAGAAGGAGCTTATTAGGGCGGGAATTGATGAAGAAGGAATACTTGAGTCAACTCCGGACTTTGCATTCCTAATGATTTTGATTTGAAGCTTAGAATCATGATGGAGGCACACAACACATTGTTTGCAATCCATCCAGGAGTAACAAAATGTATTATGATCTCAACATACATTTTGGTGGAGCAATATGAAGAGAGAGATTGCAAAGTTTATCTCGATGTGTTTAACTTGCCAACGTGTAAAGGCGGAGCATCTTGTACCTAAGGGTCCGTTGCAACCACTTGAGATTAGGAATGGAAGTGGGAACACATTACTATGGATTTCGTTCACGGGTCTTCCTACGGTTTCTCAAGGCATCAATGCTATTTGGGTTATTGTTGATAGATTAACCAAGTCTACGCTTCATTCTTACCGTCGAGAGACTTATTCCTTGAAAGTCTTTTCGTATATGTCGTAAATGCGATTGTGAGATTGCATGGCATGCCAATATCCATAGTTTTAGATCGTGACCCAAGATTCACTTCATGATTTTGGGTTAGAAAGCTATGGAGCGCAATTCTGATTGATTTGGCATACCATCCTCTCAAGCGGATGGGCAATCGAAAGGACTACTCAAACTCTTGAAGATATATTAAAACTCGTGTCCTAGATTTCAAAGGAAGTTGGGATAAGTACTTGCCATTGGTGGAATTCTCATACAACAATAGTTATTAAACAAATATAGGCATGGTTCCATTGAAGCATTATATGGACAAAATGTCGTTCTCAATATGTTGGGATGAGGTGGGTGAAGCAACATTGTTGGGACCCGAGTTGAAAATACATTATGACTAATGATTCGACAACGTATACAAAGCGGCACAAGATCGACAAAAAGTTATGCGAATCTTCATCGAAAGGACGTGGAATTTAGTGTAGGGGATCATGTATTGTTGCGAGTTGCTCCATGGAAGGGAGTTACAAGATTTGGGAAGAGAGGAAAGCTCAATCCACGATTTATCGGTCCATTTCAAATTCTTGACCGAGTAGGAAATGTAGCCTATAGACTTGCGTTACCTCAAAGTATGTCTCGTGTTCATAATGTGTTTCACATATCTCGTACTTCGTAAATATGTGAAAGACCGAACCACGTTATTGAGTTAGAATCAGGACGAGATAGTAGAAGACTTAACGTATGAGGAGGTACCTATCAAGATTTTGGATAGGAAGGAGCATGTCCCTACGCTATGAAAGGTTATACCACAAGTTAAAGTTTTGTGGAGGAATCATGCTTATAGAGGAAATGACACGGGAATTGGAAGCGAAAATGAAAGCGAGGTATCCTCACCTTTTCAAAAACACCAGTACGTCGTCAATTTCGAGGACGAAATTTCATAAGAGGGGAGGTTGTAAGACCGAAATTTTTAAATAAAAAGGAATTTCCTTTATTTTGAAATAGTAAGGGTTGATTTGATTAATGTGGATAGTTAAGGGTTAAATACGCAAATATTTCAAAATAAGCAAGTGGTTATAAAATATTCATTGTTGTCGGGGAATATTCGTTTGGTCGTGGAATATTAAATCTTTGTCAGAATATTCGTATTGACGGCCTTGACCAATGTGGAGCCCCATATAAAAAGCGATTGGATGAAGAAAGCGACAAATATAAGTTGTTTTTAAATAGCGGCGTAGTTATTTGCCAATTATCTTTGTTGGAATACCCGGTGGTTAAAACACACTAATACGCGTTGTTGAAAGCAAAGAGTAGCTGCGGTATTGCACCAATTATTGATTCTTACGTGAAGGCACTACTCGATAATGGTTACGATAATTCTTTATTCGATATTTTATTGAGTTAATAATTCTTTGCGTTGATATTTTATATTCTGTTGTTGTTTGATAATTGTCATTACGGTATCTTTCATTATCGAAGCAATAATTCATATTATCTGAATAATATTATTAGATAACATTATTGGCAATGTCTAGAAAGTTACATACAGGAGAGGTTTGGTCATCTAATTGCGGCGCGAGAAGAAGAAATTCTTATTGAAAGCCCCTCTTTCTAGAGGCGCACGGTTGTCAATATTGTGATTACGTAATATTATTTGTGAATAATTAATTATTGATTTATATGATGAGGAAAATATTGATTTTATGTGGATATAGATGGAGAAAATTTTAAAATGACAATTGTTGAAAATTAATATTTTATCTTTTTCGATAAAATAATTCATTTAAATATATTATTTTAATAATATATTAGCGGTGATATTTTACAATGAATGTGGGATATATGAGTATATGAGGAGGAAGAGTATTTTGTGGCATTAAATGTTTAACACATGTTTTGTGTGTTGGTGGACACAATTATTAATAGAAATTTGATTATAGCTTTGTAAAATCGCTTGGTTTGTGGATTTCGGTCAATTTCTATTTGGAATTTGGAAAAACTTTCTTCTGCAAAGTTGTAGAGAATTGAATTTCCTATAAAAAATCGCGAGATTCGAATTTTCTGATGAAAGGGCTATTTATTATGAATTATTGAAGTTCCGAAGCTCCGAAATAATTAATTTTTGGGAGTTTAAATTATTTTTGTTAAGAAAAACGTTTTTGTATTTTTTTGGACATCATTAACATGTGTGGCTGGTGTTTTGACCAAAAGGTGGGCTAAGGAAAATTTGTATAATTATATTAATATTATATTAAATTTTACGCTTTGGTGTTCTAAGCATTTTTCTATAAATAGGGTGCTTAAGTTAGAATTGAAAATCACACACGAAACTGAAGTTTTTCTCTATTTCTCTCTCGATATTTTGGCTTAATTCTTGTGAGTATTTTGAGTATACTTTGAGTATTGCTAGGCAATTGCAAGTTCCTTGAGACTATACCCTTTATTCTAGCTAGAAATCTTGATCTTTCGAGGTAAGGGATATTATTTTTTTGTAATGATATTATTTCTTCAATATCATTATCTTTGAAATGTTGATCTGAAGTTTTATCAAATTTGGAACTTTTTCATATCGGGGTTACTATTCATGGGTTACTATTCATGAGTTACTATTCATGAGTTACTATTCATGAGTTCTTATTCACGAGTTCTATTCACGAGTACTATTCATGAAGCGTGAAGATGTTTTTGTGGAATTTCTATCTTTTGGTGTTTGAGTTACTATTCACGATCTCGACATTATTCACGATATCTGACCACTATTCATGTATACGGTACTATTCATAGAAAAATAAAATTTCTTCTTTTTGTCCAAAATATCTATTACGGATACTAAGCTTCGATTGTATCCATGTTTTGATCATTCTTGAATTTTACACAACTATGATTATTTTTTTGAGGTATTTTTGGGCGTGGATAAAACCAAGTACTAATCCTTAATCCTTAATCCTTGTCATTTTGTTTCCTTTGGATTCGTTTCTTTAAAAAATATTTTCATCATCCTCGGTCTTAAATGATGATATTATGGAATATCTTTGGCTTTGTAGTCAAAAAGATGAATGATTTCTTAAGAATATCTTTGGCTTTGTAGTGCAAAGATGAATGATTTGAAGAATATCTTTGGCACGTAGTGCAAAGATGAGCAGTGTTGAGATGAACATGTGGAGATTGATTAATATCTTTGGCACGTAGTGCAAAGATGAGCAGTGTTTAAATGAACATGACCCGGTCGATGAATATCTTTGGCACTGTAGTGCAAAGATGAATATTTGATTTCGGATGTATATTGATTGATGTTCTGGGGATAAAATATTGATGATGGATTATTAAATTCATAGATTATAGTAGATTTCATTCTCTACATAACTCTTCTATGAATTATTATTTCATTGCTATGAATATTGATCCGAAACTTGTTGTCTATTGTATTCTATCGATTTTTCCTGTTGAAGACTAACGATAATTTGTTGTATATTATCTTAGTCATAATATTCTTTCTTGGGCTAGTTGAGCTCACCCTTTTCCTTGTTGTTCCAATTTTCTTCTCGGGAGGCGAGAATATAAGCGAGTAGTACTGAAGTCGGGGTATGGAATGAAGGTTTTAGAAAGGATTGTTTAGTAGTCCTCACCATTTTTGCAAAATGATGTATCAATAAATGTGATGAGGATTTATTTGAGTATAGATATTATCTAGAAGATAATATTTGTATTCAAACTCACGTTTTTTTCTTGTTGTAATAATAAAGTTGTAGTTGTTTCTGTACCATGTATTTGGCGACTCAGAATGGGTGTTGTGTATACCTATTTTGGGGGCGTCACAAAATATGTATGAGTATAATGTAAAAAGGTATGTAATATATGTTATATGTATTAAACATATAGCAAGCAGGAGGTGTTGAGAATTTAAAAACATATAGCTGAGTCATGTAAACCAAGTTAGAGCTGTGAGTTTGTTGGGATAAATATTTTTTAGGTCAGTCTACTTTGGGTCGATTTATAAATGGGTCACTGGATTTTTTTTTTTATAGTCAACTCACTGAACTTTAGTTTACTAACAAAACGATTACAATTTCGTTAAATCTGTTGACTTTTAACAGAATTTGACACATAAGCAGCTGAGTTAGAAAAAAAAAACTTATGTGTCAATAATTATCCCACGCGGCATTGATTATGTTGATCTAAAAGGAAAATTTATACCGAATGAATTTTTACGTAATTCTTTACAAATAATAATATAAATTAGAAAAGTTTGCCAAAAAAATAAGGAAATAAATAAAAATATTTTTATAATTAATATCAAATGAATTTTTGTTTAATTATTTACAAATATAATAATATAAATTAGAAAAGTTAGTCAAAAACAATAAAACAAATGAAAAATATATATATTTTTTTAATAAATATGAAACGAATTTTTATTTAATTCTTTAAAAATATAATAATAAAAATTAAAAAAATTTGCAAAAAATAAGAAAATAAATAAGTGACTCTCTCACCACTGAATCATTTTCAATTTCCATTTTCCCCTCTTCTATTTTCTCTCCATTTCTCTCCGTAATTTCTCTCTCTTCTCGCTCTAATAACCATAAGCATGTTGCTTATAGCTGCTCCAACTTTCTCTCTTGTGAACACCAATTTCGACGAGAATCTGACCCCTCTGGTCTCCTCCGTCTCGTTGCCAACGATGTTCGTAAATGGGTCGATCATTTGTTAGGCGGTGAAGCATACCAACAACTGACCGCTTACTAGGGTTGTCTTTGAACCCTTTAAAGAGGTGAAAAAGGACCTTATGTTCGTGCCCAATGTTCCTCAAGATTCTCTTGCTCGCCAGAAGTATGCGGATCAATGTGAATCCGATATCAACGGACAAATTAAGTGGGTGCTTTTATTTCTTTCTTCTTTCACACACACACACACACACACACAGATATAGTATTAGAAATACGCATTTTATTTTTCAGCTTTAAGTATGGTTTTTGTTCCGTTTAATAATCGTTGTTTAATAATCCTTTAGTGAGGGTTTAAGTAAATAATAGAGGTCTGTATGGTTAATATTTGTTTTCATTTATTTTCTTATTTTTTGAAAAACTATTCTAATTTATATTATTATATATATAAAGAATTAAATAAAATTCATTTGATATTAATTAGAAAATAATTAAATTTATTTTTATTTATTTTCTTATTTTGACTAACTTTTCTAATTTATATTATTATATTTGTAAATAATTAAACAAAAATTCATTTGATATTAATTAAAAAAATAATTAAATATATTTTTTATTTATTTTCCTATTTTTTGGCAAACTTTTCTAATTTATATTATTATTTGTAAAGAATTACATAAAAATTCATTTAGTATAAATTTTCTTTTTAGATCCATATAATCAAGGCCACGTGGGATAATTATTGACACAAACTTTTTTTTTCCAACTCAATTACTTATGTGTCAAATTCCGTTAAAAGTCAACAGACTTAACGAAATTGCAAACGTTTTGTTAGTAAACTAAAGTTCAGTGAGTTGATTGTAAGAAGAAAAAAAAGTCTAGTAACCCATTTATAAGTTGACCTAATGTCGACGTCGGGATTTTTATTTATCCCTTTTCGTTTCTTATTCTTTGCTGTTCTCATGTTACGTGAGATTTGTTTGAAAAAACAAGTGAAAAAGGTCCGACATGTATAATGTCAATGATTTGACTGTAAAAGTCGCCAGTTGGTGTTTTTAACTGGTTGCACCAACACAATCGAGAAAAGGTTTGCACATTGACCCAATGACGTGACACTGCTAAATGAGTTTGTGGAACCGAGATTCATTTGGGTTCGGGGGTTTGATTATGCGGAGGGAAGGTGTTAGGCACCCCCCGACATCCGTGTTGCCACGGTGACCACCACTTTTCAAGAAACTGTTATATGAATGTGTATGTGTGTGTGTGGATCAATGTGCAATTTATTTGGAAGTAATGTGAGGCCTCATTCGCACCTATATACAAAGGGTTTGAATATATATGAAAAATTTAGTTTTAAACATGATATAGCAGTGAAGTTTTGTAAAAGAGGTTTTTCAAACCCTGTGCTCAATAGTAATTGAGACCTTTTCATACTTCCATTTTATTATTAAATGTTCAGCTTGTTTGCTTTTATTATTTCGAAATGTGAAGCATCTTCGAGAAAATAATATAAAGCAGTGTCGAACTCCTCATCGGCATGACAACCATCTTAGGAAATTCAAACACTGTAAATAATGTACAAGCTGCTTACAGTTGAAAAAGTCCATCACGGGAACCGAATCTAGATTCAATAGACTGAATCTGTGATCACATGATTCCTAGGCTCACATGATGATGCAGTTTATATGAAAAGCAGTAAGCAGTAATACATATAAATGTTGTAAATATAAATATATACAGACATGATCAACCACCACGAAGCACCTCCATGGGGGATCAGAAATGTAAATATATAAAAGCAGTAAATATATATAGAGACATGATCAACCACCACGAAGCACCTCCATGGGGGATCAAAAATGTAAATAAAGCAATAAATGCTATCAACCGCCATGAAGTAAACTCCAGTCGGGACTGAATGTAAAGAAAGCAGTAAAAACGATCAACCGCTAAGAAGTAAACTCCAAGCGGGACGAAATGTAAATAAAGCAGTAAAAGGCCACGAAGTAAACTCCAGGCCTGACAGAAATGTATATATATATATATATATATATATATATATATATATATAATAATAAACGCATATACATGATGTTTCTCATACTCGATTTCGGTTTATAATTTCAAATGATTTGTCATATATATATATATGTAAGACCCCGATTTTATGAAATAAAAGTATTCAATTTTTCTTATAATTATTATTTAGTAAATGGTTAAATTGATAAAAGTTTAAAGTTATGGGTGAAAAATATGCAATTTTTTACAAAATATGCAAGTGGCTATAAAATATTCATTGTTGTCGGAGAATATTCGTTTGGTCGTGGAATATTCTTTTTGTCGGGAATATCGATGCGACGACCTTGACCTTGTGTGGGCCCCATAAGCTGGAAAGCGATTGGATGAAGAAAAGCAGCAAATATAAGTTGTTTATAAATGACGGCGTAGTTATTACTGAATAATCTTGTTAAAATACTCGTTGGTTAAAAACAAGTAGCACTGCGGTATTGCACAATTATTGATTCTTACGTAAGAAGGCACTACTCGATAATTATTACGGTAATTCTTATTCAATATTTTATTTTATTGATTCAATAATTCTTTGCGTTGATATTTTATATTCTTGTTGTTTTAATAATTGTCACTACTAAAGTATTTTCCATTATCGAAGCAATAATTCATATTATCTGAATAATATTATTAGAAAACATTATTGGCAATGTCTAGAAAGTTACATACAAGGAGAGGTTTGGTCACCTAATTACGCATACGAGAAGGAGAAATCTTTATTGGAAAGCCCCTCTTTCTTGGGAACTGCCTGGTTGTCAATATTGTGATTATGTAATATTATTTGTGAATAATTAATAATTGATTAATATGATAAGGAAAATATTCATTTATGTGGATATAGATGGAGAAATTTTTAAAGTGACAATTGTTGAAAATTAATATTTTATCTTTTACGATAAAATAATTCATTTAAATATATTATTTTAATAATATATTAACGGTGATATTTTTATAATGAATGTGCGATATGTGAGTATATGAGGAGGAAGAGTATTTTGTGGCATTAAATGATTAACACATGTTTTGTGTGTCGGTGGACCCCATTTCTTGATTTGAAATTTGATTATAGCACTTGTAAAATCGTCTAGTTTGTGGATTTTTGGTCAATTTACATTTGGAATTTGGAAAACTTTCTTACGCAAAGTTGTAGAGAATTGAATTTCCTATACAAAGTCGAGCGATTCAATTTTACGATAAAAGGGCTATTTATTATGAATTATTGAAGTTACGAAGCTACGAAATAATTGATTTTTGGAAGTTTAAAATAATTTAAATAACAAAAAACATTTTTTGTGCAAGTCTTGTGAGGTGGGCTGTTTGGTGGTTTGAGGTTTTGAAGCAAAATAAGTGTGCGTTGGAATAAAAATTATATATTAATATTTTATTAAATTTTCGCTTTGGTGTTCTAAGCATTTTCCTATAAATAGGTGCTTAGGTTAGAATTGAAAATCACATCGAAGCTGAAGTTTTTCTCTCTCTATATTATCGAGCGTATTCTTGTGAGTATTTTGAGTATACTTTGAGTATTGCTATCTGATTGCAAGTTAGATTCGGCGTTATTCCAGGTCGATAATTTGCTCTTTTGAGGTAAGGTATAGTAAGGGATTTTAAGGGTGATTATGTTTTTTTCAGTTTTATATTTTTTCGGACCTTTAAAAATTCTGAAAAAATTTGAAATGATATTTTGATTAGTTTTGTAGATTGTGTCCAAAAATGGCTATTTTTGGAAATATAGATTAGGAGTTATGGATTTTATGAGAAAAGACTATTTTAAAAGTAACTTCTTATAACTCCTTGTGATTAACTCCAAAATTGATGAAATTTTTATTGGGAGTACATCTATATAATATCAGTATACCGTGTAAATTTTAGAAATTTTAGACAAAAGTACAATTTATGATAAATGTTTAAATATTCGGTTGTTTTGGCCATGTGAAAAATAGTAAATGAATTTTAAAAATTCTAAGAAAAATATATATTCAATATGGGACTATATTCTTCTAAATCCCAGAAAATAAATATTTTTGGAACTGATTTGGTATTTTCATGAAAATGTTCTAGTTATGAGTAAATAAATTAAATATGTTATGTGAAGTAAGAAAATTGGAAAATATGATTTATTGGCTTGAGAATCATATATGAGGTATATGCTGATTTTATGAGGGTTTTGGTTAATGATGATGAAATCTTATGAGGTTGGCATTTTTAGATGATTAAATGCATTAATTATTAAAGTGTAAATAATTGGATTTAATTATTTATAAGTTTAAGAAATGATTAAAATATTATTATAATATTAATAATATTAGATTATGAGATTTCTAAGTGATTTATAACATTTGGATTAAGGTGTTATAAATATTGATATGGATTTTATTATGAAACTTTATCTTTTCATATCGAGTTTACTATGCACGTATACGGTACTATGTACGAATACGGGGTACTATTCACGACAAATTGGTTTCTTCTCTGACCAAATTATCGTTGATTTATGAATCTTACTCTTGAAATTAAAACCATGATTTGATTATATTGTTTTTATATAACATTCTTATAACCCTAATGATGATATTTATCTTTGACTTGAGTGTAAAGATGGGTAGATTATTGGTATGATCGTGACTATAGGTTCTCTTTGGCCAGTAGTGCAAAAGTTGAATTGTTGACTGGTATGATCATGACAATTGAATTTACAATTGAATATTTTTAGCTTAAGTGCAAAGGTGAATTGATCAACATGGTTATAATTATTGTTATATAACCGAAATGATTATGTATTTCTTTGATATATGAATATCTTTGGCTCGTAGTGCAAAGATGACTTGTTGATGAATATCTTAGCCTGTAGTACAAAGTTGAATTATTGTTGAATATCTTTGGCCCGTAGTACAAAGATGACCTGTTGTTGAATATCTTTGGCTCGTAGTGCAAAGATGACTTGTTGTTGAATATCTTTGGCATGTAGTGCAAAGATGAACTGTTGATGAATATCTTTGGCCATGGTGCAAAGATGAATTTATTAGTATGATTATGACAGAGGCGTGTGATTTGGTATAACCATGATCTTTGATGTTTTAGGTAAAGAGGCGGTGATGAAATTATCTTCGTCTTTGGATGAGAAGAGGAATTTAGAACTACAATTATGATTATGAGTTATACATGTGATTGTAGGCGAATTGTTGATTGATGTTCTGAGGATAAAACATTGTTGGTGGACTTTTAACATGAGAAGATAATAGATTTTATGGTCTATTTGACTCTTCTAATGGATTGCTCATTCATTTATAACTATGGTTGAAAAGTTTTATCATCTACCATATGTTCTAAATCTACGATTTATTCTTGATGAAGACTATTGATAATTTATTTATCTTTAGTCATAATATTCTTCTTGAGCTAGTTGTGCTCACCCTTTTGTTTCACAATTCCTTTCGGTGTAATAAAAGTGTATTTGGGTCGAGCGCGGGGATAGCGAGGAATAGAATGGTGGTCTATAGATGTTGAGGGTGAAGTGATTTTAACTTGGAAGGGTGTTTTGCCACTATCATACAAGATGTCTAATGACATACAACCTCGTGTCCTCATAAGACATGGTTGTGCTCATCCACTTCTTTGAGTATATTTACAAGCACTACCTATATAATCTTGGTGTTTGTTTGGAGTATAATACCCAATTAGAGACAGTGGAGATAATGATATGTCAAGAGAAGACTCACCATTGGGAAGAATATGATAGTAATCTTCTCATTTTTCTTTGGGGTTTATTGGGTCAACCAAGGATAATTCTGTGGTCATATGATATCTACCATAACCTAAAAGCATGGCCTCCCATGTATGAATGTTTCCTTGAGCACTTCCCAAAGATTCTAATTTCTAAAATAATTTTTGACTATACCTTTATGTAAGGTGTCATTGTGACGTCTTCTGATTGATATATATATTTGTATCCAAACTCACAAAGATATATGTGTTGTTGTATTTTGCAAGACAATTGTTGTAATAAAGTTGTAGTTGTTTTCCGTACCATATATTTGGCGACTCAGAATGGGTTGGATGGAATGGGCCTATTTTGGGGTCGTTACAATATATATATATAAAAGCAGTAAACACACCGGATATAAAATACAGGCTCATCGAACATAGTTCAAAAATAGTTCATATATATATATATATATATATATATGTAAAAGCAAGTAAACGCTCCGGATGTAAAATCCAGGCTCATCAGATATAATCCGACAATATTTATATATATATATATATATATATATATATATATATATATATATATATATATATAATATAGCAAAACGCTCGAGACATAATTCTAGGCTCAATCGAGGCATAACTCAATAATGTTAGTCCATATATAAAAATATATACATATATAAGTATATATATATATATATATATATATATATATATATATATCTGTAATGAAATGAAAACCATGGACGAAAGTCCGGGCATACACACACAACACGACTCTCAACGTGAAGAATAGTGTGTGCAAAGATGAAGAGAAAGACTTTATAGAGTGTATGAAGGCTTACAGTGGGATGCCAAGGCAGGCTTCTATGACTCTAGATTGATAAACAGTTAACTCCTGCGGGTAAAATATAGCTATATGTGATCTAACATGTGTTAAAAATGAGAAAGCACTCAATATGGGGTGTGTACGTAACAAATTGGACAGGGCTTCCTCGCCTCTTTTTCTCTTACAAATGGCCACCCCAAGCTCCGGTTTGGGCTGATAGGAGACGTTGCTCAGGGTTACATCTATGATTGAACTACTATAAGTGTTTGAATTCTGCAAGGTCATTTGTAAGTGTGCATGTATTCCCGGTGTTAGCTCCTGGTCTTTGGAATGAGTGCTTTAACAGGAGGTCTGAGATTGAAGCAGATTGCATGCATTTGAAACAAGCATTTCCAGAGTTATCGCCGGAACTACAATGGCATTCCTTGGGGTTATCTTCAAGGACAAAACTCAGGGTTATCTCCAAGGTTGGAATTGATACTCCTGGTGTGTGTTCTGGGTTTGAGACTGAACTTCTGGTAGTATCCGGAATGGATGTGAACTATCCTCCAAGGTTATCTCTGAAAGACGAATCTGCCCTCCTACAATGTTAGTAACAGGTGTGTAGAAAATTTTGAATGTCTATATGTAAGACCCCAAATTTTATGAAATGAAAGTATTCAATTTTCTTATAATTATTTTATTTAGTAAATGGTTAAATTGATAAAAGGTTAAAGTTAAGGGTGATATGTGAAAATTTTGGAAAGTATTCAAGTTGTTATATTATATTCGTTTGGTCGGGAAATATTCTTTTTGTCAGGGAATATCCGTATGATGGCACAATCATTGGTGGACCCCTCAACGGAAGTATTATCGTAAAATGACAGAATTATCTTTTTATAAAAATAACGGCGAAAGTGTTATCGTTAAAACTGTTGAACTACCCGGTAGTAAAAGTACAGTAATACGCGTGATTGCATAGTAGCACACGGTATTGTTTATTGATGCTTACGTGAGAAGTCATTCAGTTATACTCAATTATTGCTACAGTAATTGTTGCATCATATCTCTCATATTATTGATTTAATTATTGTCAAAGTATCATCCGTATAATATGTTATATTATTAAATCAATAATTGAGACGGCAAAGTTATTCATATTATTATTTGTAATATTGACAATGTCTAGAAGTTCTATTAATGAGAGGTTTGTTCACCTAATTGTGCGCCAATAAGGAGAAATCCTTATCAGAAAGCCCCTTCTTTCCTGGGAACGACCTGGTTGTTAAATATTGTGAGTTATAATATTAATGATGAATAAGTTCGTGTTGATTAAAGATGAATTTGATAGTTCCATTGTGTTGGGATTATTAGTGTTAGTGAAAATCGACATCTATTTCGATGATAATTGATGTTTGGGGGTTATATTGATAAATCGGGTAATTAATCGGATAAATGAGAAATTAATTGCTATTAATACACATGATTATAACTATTTGTTCACATCTGTGTACTATTAATTCACATTATTGTACTATTAGGGGATGTGGTGCAAGATTGATAATACTTGCATGACTAAGTTAAAAATGGAGGTATAGTTAAAGGTACTATACTGTAATTCGTATTTTCACATGATTATAATTATTGATTCACATGATTTACTATTGATTCACATGATTTACTATTAGGGGAGGTGGTGCAAGTTTGATAATACTTGTAGGACCAAATTAGAAATGAAAGAAAAGAGGAAGGTATTATACTGTAATATTTCGAGCCCCAAAATGTGCAATTATCGAAACTATATTTTCCTATAAATAGAAGCTCATTCCTTCATTATTTTTCACCAATTCACTAAAGCTATAGAGCAATTATTATACAGAGAAATTATAGAGAGAAAGAAGAAGAGAAGTCTGCTACCTCACTATTCCAATATCCAGTCTTCTTTTGAGGTAAGGAATATTATTATTATAGTAAAGGATATTATTATTATAGTAAGGGGTATTAATCTTTCGTATTCATGAAGAGATTTATTTTCTTTCAATACTCGTAAGGGTTGTTATTCCATTCTTTATTATTATGTTGAAATAACCTGTTAGGTTTGTAATATTCATGTGCCAGCAATCAAATTGCATAAATTAAGCGGAAGCGAGATAAATCGAGTTTAAAAAAAATTTACAAACCATAAACCCGGATCACCCTTTATGCATAATTATTAATTAAACGAAAAGATAAAGAATAAAATCATACCCTTGAAGATCGAGCTTCCTCAGGTACAAGTTCACCTCCAATCCTTTTCGCGTTCAACTTGAATCCACCGGGTTTGGTTCCTTCCATTGATCAACGTTAGCCACCCATGTGTTTGGCCTCTAGAGGTGATCCACCAAGGAAGAATAGGAATTCAAGAAGAAGGGGTATTGGCTCAAACCCTAGTTTTTCTATCTCTATAGAAAAAGGGCGTACTCTCCAACAAATTGGAATTATGTCGTATCAAGATATCTGATATAAGACTCCTCTTATAAAGATATCAAGCAACCCTATTAAAAAATAAGGAATTATTTAATTAAACTCTTTTAATTAAATGGGCTCCCTAATCTTATTAGGGATAATTAATTAAACTCCTTTAATTAATTTTCCATCCTAATCCTATTAGGAATAAATGAGAGTACTTATATTAAATTAATTCCTAAACTCTTTTAGAAATTAAAATAATAATAATTGTAATAATATTAATAAGACTCCTCTTATTAATTTATATTTAATATTTCTAAAATATTAAATAATAAATATTAAGCTATTTAATTTATTCTATCACCATAGATTAAATTAAATATACATAAAATATTATTACGATTATGCCATTAACTTCTTAAATAATTATTCTTCCTTTTATGGTGTGACCCTTTAGGTTCTCCATATTAAACCGGTTGTGAATAAATCAATTAGAACAATTCTAATCATATTTAAATAAATAAATTAAACAATTAATTTATTTAAATAAATAATATTTATTCTACAATAGGGATAAGCCTCCCTAGCGATCAACGACTTTCCAGATAATATAGATTATAACATTAATAATAAAAGAACCTTTGAGTAAATAGTTACCATACAATTCAATCCTTCCACCATACAATGTCCCAATTAAATATAAGACATGGAATTCTTTGTCAAGTCTTATTTTATTTAATTATATGTATTTCGACTCTTAAATGCACAACTCAAATAATGCAAATTAGAAACTCCTTTCTAATTTCATTACGCCGCATAACGCCAAGGACTCATTGGGTTGTCATTTATCAAATCACATAGGACATTTCTCTTCTTTTTATTAGAAGTGGTAGATTCTTTATTGACCATACATTATCTCCATGTACAATTTATTATACCCAAGCATACCCTTTGATATACCTTAAGGGTCTTAAGGAATAAGTCAAAGTATAACTCATCATACACAAGATACTATGATGATCTCAAGTCCAAGGATCACTTGTATTATATCACTACAGAATTCCTATCGATATCAAGTAAAACTCCATTAGGTATTCCTTAGCGAGCCACGCTCAAATTGAACTTATTCTCTAATAAGCACCTACATACTTGCTTTAGTGTCTCCACACAAATGATCATGAGATCAATCATCCTCATCCAATGAGCAAGCAACGATGTACCAATCTATCCGGATTCACTAATCCCCAATTTAGTAATCCAATGATTGGGAACTATTTTAGTTTTAAGCTTTCTAAGAATTTAGATCTCATTAGAATGATCATCATCATTATTCTAAAAGCATTGCTTAAAACTATGGGTTTATCACATATTATAAAACAGCATCATGTAGATAATTAAAAGCCTTTAATAAATTAATACTTTTTATTAATAAATGAATAATATTGTTACAAAGTATATGCTTTATCATCAAACATGAGTGGCTTGTGTACATACTACTTTCAATAACCTGTCTATGCGAAGTACCGCATACATGGTGAAATTCTTCTATTATTCCATTCTTTATTATTTTGTTGGAATAACATGTCCTGCATTACGCCTATCGCATGCTCGGTGAATTTCATTGTTATTCCATTCTTTATTATTATGTTAGAACATCCACATGCATGCGGATTACGCATGAACTAGTTCCATTCTTTATTATTCTGTTGGAATATCCTGTCTGTGTGGATTATGTATAACCTAGTTCCATTATTTATTATTACATTGAAATAACCTCGTTTGTGTGCGATATCATATCGCATGCGTAAATTTCGTTGTTATTCCATTCTTTATTATTCTATTGGAATATCCTGTCTGTGCGGATTACGCATGACCTGGTTCCATTCTTTATTATTATGTTGGAATATCCTGTCTGTGTGAATTACGCATGACCTGGTTTCGTTATTTATTATTCTATTGGAATAACCTGTCTGTGTGGTCTATCTCATGCCTGGTGAATTCTTCTTTATTCCATTCTTTATTATTCTACTGGAAAAACGTGTCTATGTGGACTACCGTATGCATGGTGAATTCTTCTATTATTCCATTCTTTTTTATTTTATTGGAATAACCTGTCTATGTGGATTACCGCATGCATGGTGAATGATCCTTTGTATTCATATGAATAGTATTTTCATTCAAAAGGGGTTTCTGGCAGGGGCAGTTTCGTAATTTTTCTGACCCTCAAAAATTCTGGAAAAATTTGAAATGATAATTTGATGAGTTTTCTAGATTGTGTCCAAAAATGGTGATTTTTGGATGTATAGATTAAGAGTTATGGATTTTATGGGAAAAGACTATTTTAAAAGTAAACCGTTATAACTCCTTGTGGTTAACTCCAAAATTGGTGAAATATTTATTGGGAGTACATGTATATAACAGGAGTATACCCTGTAAATTTCAGAATTTTTGGACAAAACTACAATTTATGATAAATGTCTAAATATTCATAGATTTTGGCTATATGAAAATAGTAAATGAATTTTAAAAATTCGAGAAAAATATATGTTCAATATGGGACTATATTCGCTAAATCCCGTAAAAAGAAATATTTTGGGACTGATTTGGTATTTTTCATGAAAATGAACTAGTTATAAGTAAATGAATTAAATATGTTATGTGAAGTAACAAAATTGGAAAATAGGATTTTTTATGGCTTGGGAATCCTATATAGGGTATATCTGATTTTTGATGAGGATTTGATCATTGGTGATGAAATCTTATGAGTGTGACATTTTGAATGATTAAATGCATTATTTGGTAAAATATAAACAATTGAAATAAATTATTTATAAGTTTAAGAAGTGATTAAAATATTTTTATAATATTAATAATATTAGATTATGAGTTTATTAAGTGAGTGATAATATTTGGATAAATTTAAAGTCTTTAATATTTATCCTTATTTTTGTTTGATTAATGCTTATATCATTGTCATCATCATCATGCTTATATTATGATGAAAGTCATCTTTGGCTTACGTGCAAAGATGGACCGTTGATTATTGATTTTATAATTGTATATCTTTGGCTTACGTGTAAAGATGGACTGTTGATTATTGATTTTACAATTGTATATCTTTGGCTTACGTGCAAAGATGGACTGTTGATTATTGGTTTTATAGTTGTATATCTTTGCCTTACGTGCAAAGATGGACCGTTGATTATTGGTTTTGTAGTTGTATATCTTTGGCTTACGTGCATTGATGGATAGTTGTTGGTATGATTATAACTAGGGATTATTCGGTATAATCATGACCATTGTTGAAAACACGAATATCCTTGGCCCGTAGTGCATGGATAATTTGTGGTCGTAATACTAATGAATATCCTTGGCCGTAGTATAGGGATGATTCGATGATGTGGATTAATTATTAAGCTGAGTCTCAGCGATAGCATATTGACAATACACTTTTAATTCATAGAAGATAGTAGATATCATGCTCTACTTGACTCTTCTTATAATACAGTTGTATGTCTTTGGCATGTAAAGCAAAAGATGAATTGTTAATGAATATCTTTGGCCAGTAGTGCAAAGATGAATTTATTAGTATGATTATGAACAAGAATTGTGATTTGGTATAACCATGATTTTTGATGTTTTAGGTAAAGACAGTGATGAAAATTATCTTCGCCTTGGGTGCGAAGAGGAATTTAGAATCACAATTATGATTATGAGTTATTCATATGATTGTGGACAGGAATTGTTGATTGATGTTACAAGGATAAAACATTATTGGTGGAATTTTAACATAGAGAAGATAATAGATCTGATGGTCTATTTGACTCTTCTAATGGATTGCTTGTTCCGCTGCAACTATGGTTGAAAAGTTTATCATCTACCATATGTTCAAAATCTCTGATTTATTACTGATGAAGGCTATTGATGATGTAAATTATCTTTAGTCATGATATTCTTTACTGGGCTAGTTGTGCTCACCCTTTTACTTCACAATTCCTTTCAGGTAATAAGAGTGTAGCTGGGTCGAGCGGGGGTAACAGGAGAATAGAGCGGTAGTCTATAGCTGTTGAGGTTCTCCATAAATAGTATGGAAATCAGTGATGTCTTGGACATGCGATCCAAGTCTTCAAAAATGTTGACGTTGGGGTTATCACCAAAGTCACGAATCCTTGATACAGACTTTTACTCTACAGAGGTGCCTCTCGTGTACAAGAGATCTATGGAGATAAAGCTTTGTCTATTTGAGGATGTGTATAACATATACCACGATCCTGTCGAGATTCGCCAACAAGATGTATTATTATCGAAATTTCGACCTTGACGATGTGTGTATCACCAGATAGATCCTTACTGGGCAAACTGTCAAGGCTGATTGACGTTCATTGATGTGTGTATCAATGGTTGCATTGCGTTGTGACCCCCGCTGGGGAAGGTTGTGGATAAGTGCATTGATGGATGAGATCATCGAATGGCCTCCGATTCTTTGATGGGTTTACTTGCCATTGGTTGAAATGACGTCAAGGCTTCTTGACCTTCATTGACACGTACATCAATGGTCATACTGCGTTGTGACCCCCGTTAGGGATTATGTCAAGGCTGCTTGACCTTCATTGATGCGTATATCAATGGTCAAATTACGTTGTAACCCCCGTCAGGGATTATGTCAAGACTGTTTGACCTTCATTTACGCGTATATCAATGGTTGAATTGCGTTATAACCCCCGCCGGGGATTCTTTATCAATGTTTTAAATCGACGTTGTGACCCCCGCTGGGGATTATGTCTTTTAGGGTTACGACCCTATGTTTGGCGGCATCGAACCTGTGTGAGGCATTACCGGGCATGATTTGCAAAAGTTGATTTCATCGGTTTAGTATACCTTGCATTCAGGCGAATACCAATGAGTGATGTGCGGAGCCAAAGTTTGGCCCGTGAAAACAAGGATTCCAGGCTATTCTGCTCAATCGTGTAGCGTTTTTATTCCTGATTTTGCCTTTTCAGCTTGTGAGACCTCCTTTACAACTCGAACTGGACTGAGCCGGAGGGGTGGGACCCATTTAGGGGTGCCACAGCTACACCTATGGAAGTCGCAGGTGGACCTGCGGCCAACCATGGCTATATAAAGCCTGTGGGTTGCTTTCATAAGTCACTTTCAAGTTGTGCCGCGAAGGAAATCCGAGAGCTCTTCTTCAGACCTACTGAATTCGGGTGACTTTCTGCAAATTCTGTCACCGTACAAGTGTTCTACACTGTCTTGGTAATGTATGCATGTATTCTTTTCCAGTTTCTATCTATTGGAAAATGACTTATCACATGAAATGCATTTAGACACATAGTAGTGAATATGCATGCTGATATGACTTGATAAAAAATATTCAACATAGTAAATGTTAGTATTAAACCATGCTGAACATAATGGTGTGAAAAAATATGACTTTTGAAACAATCAAATTGGCACCTTTTACTGTCATTTTTTATCCTATTTGAGGACAAATGAGTAAAGGTAGAAAAGCAAAATAATCCTGGTAATTAGACTACACTTATGGATTTTTACTATGATGTATTAATGCATGTAGGATGTATATTACTGTGGTTAGGTGTGCTACTAAATGGCCGCCTAGTCATGCTTATGTCCATATGGATAGTCCTATTTACGAAGGGGACTATGGCAAAATTTTCCAAAACGTACGCATTGGGTACTCATGCATTTTTAACTCTACTGTAGACGTATGTTAAAATAATGCATGCATGCATGTAGACATAAAAATACATTTTGAAAAGCTCCAGGTTAAACATTAGCACACCCTTTCTAAGGTGATTTGGAGACTTGCTGTCCAGATATTAAGGATCTGGATTAGCCGAGTAGTTCCCGCAGAACCACTTATGGTTTACGGAGAAGGGCTCCTGAAGTGCCTTGACCCCGTTTTGTTAGACAACCTCGTCATTTGGTAGAGGCGGTGATATGTCCAATCCAGGTTTAAGTGCCGAACATCGAGGACTAGGAGGAGGATGTTCCGATTGTGGACCCCACTCCTGCTGCACTTGTTCCCCATAGGGATTTGCCAGGCATTCAAGTGGCGAACCCAAAGCTCTTGGGTGATTTCAGTCGACACCCTTCAGTTTACCTGCACGCAAATGAGGTATAAAGTTAGATCTTAATCTTTCTTATTTCCTATTGATGAGGAGTAAAGGGTTCTGATGTTGATCTGCATTTGATGTAGGTTCCCAACTTTACACAGCCTCAAGGGAATTAGTTCAGCATCCACTCTATGTATCAGGCTTTTCATGATGACTATAGAGCGATTGTATATGACTTGGGATTTGGGATGATCTTTTCTATTCTTCCCTATCGTTGTCCCTGGGGTTACCTCAGGGCATTGTCTGAGCGCTGGTTTCACCAAACTTAGTTACTCTATTTGCTGGACTGTGAGGTGATGATGATGCCGATGGATTGGCGACTTATCACAGGTATGGAGTTTGGAGGGGAACTGGTGCCTTGTGTGGCGGATATCACCCCTACTGCCGTCAGATCCTTGCTAGGAGTTCCAGACGGGGCGCTCAAAGGCAGGACTGTTCGTACAGGTCTTTTGAGCGTAGATGCTATGAGTGGGCTGTTGAGTGAGCCTCTACCCGATAATGTGAGAGTCAGGGATCATATTCTTTGGCGATTGTTCCTAATGATCATTTGGGGCTGCTTTATAGCAGATAACTCTTCTATGGTGTCTTTCGCATTGATCAGTGCAACTCGACATGTGGACCGTATAGGATATTATCATTGTGGTTCCTATACCTTCCCCTATTTCCTCAAGGGAATGCGCATGCGATCACAGGGCTTGACCGAGGATTGGTTAGGATTCTACCCGTTTTTGCTGATGAGTATTTCTCTTATCTTTTCCCATTTATAGGTTAAGAGAGTTGACTGATAGCAGATGTTTGCCTTTGTGTTGGCAGTTTTGGGCCTATGAGAGGCTCCCATGTTTGCGTCCTGTGAGTGTGTTAGGTTTAGATACCTATCCATGAGGATGAAGACGACATCATTCCATACTGGCGGAGGTCTCTGTTGCTAAGGGTTTTACTCTTTGCTACCTACAGCTGGAGTTGTTAACAGCGGATGTCATCACGTGGGTTCCCTACTCTGGGGAGCATTTAAGCATTGAATTTGAGGATGGGTACCCGACTGGTGTCGAGCACGTGATTGATGATGTAAACATTGACACTATTGACTTCTTCTGATGTATATTCTCGTTATCTCTTTTGATAGGCCTCTGTTAGAGATTGGGTAGCTTTACTCCATTCTCTCTATATCTTTTGATAGGCCTCTATTAGATGTAGGGCGATTGTACCCCATTTCCTTATATTTTAGTTGTACAGAGATGTATTAGATGATAATATACTTAGGAATTTATGTACAGTTTTCCATTCCCTAAATCATATTATCATCTATTGTATCATGCATGTTATTATGTTATGCATATGTATGTATGTCCAGAGATATTCAGCATTGACCCCTGGATGGTCTTATGACACGACCCGTACAGATGTCTTCTTCGATAGTTAGTCGTATTGATCATACCCCACCATTATTGGTGGCATCTGGTATGCGATCGTGCTATGATAGCATATCACCATCAGACAAGGTGACTGTAGATCATCTGTTGCAGCATACTATGACCGTATTGATGTTCTAGGTTCCCATAGGATTCGTGGAGGGCATGCTGGAGCACTAGGTGTTGGAGAGACAGGTTTTCCGATTTGGGACCCAGGAGTTGACCCCTAATCCGGAAGAGTATGCACGTTTGATGATGTTGCCACTAGACAAACCTTGCGTGCATATGGCAATTAGAGATATGAGTAGGTAATTCATGACCCGTACTGGCTTGAGGCGTAGGGTGGTGCAGGATGAGCTCATATCTGGCTACGTTATATCCCAACATTTTATGTTTGATAGATTTGGCTCTGAGGATAGTTATACATGACATTCCGGGGATTTCACCTCACCGAAGGATCATATGCGTCTGGCCAGAGTGGATGTACTGCTATTGTGCATACTATCGTATATCTAAATGCCACCGTACATAGATGAGTTAGACATAGGAGTCATCATGGCAGTGAGAGCTCTCAATGAGGGTCACACAATCATACTGATGATCATAGCAGAGACTCTGAGGTCATCCACATACTACTGCACTTATCCGACGGGAGTGCTTATAGGCAGCTCGATCATGTTGTACGTGTGGTTTATGTCACACTTGAGACCGATTGGAACTTTTATATGGCATGGGTATTATTTCACCCATGATATAGCCATATCATACTCCTTTCAGTCTACGGAGTGTACAGATGATGCATCTTGGTCAGCTTTCCTGCTAGGGATCGAAGATTCGTTCACTATATTGCCGTGTATAGGGCTTAGCTCACCCTATATCTTAATCAATCATGCTCCGGGCATGGATTATCTTCCTCTGGCTGGCTTGAGAGGTATGATCACTTACCACCCACTGGTCGTGATGTGTCAGTTTGATCAGTTTCATGATTTTCATCCTTTTGAGGGGGCATCAAGTCAGCGCTTCGCTTCTCACCACTTATTAGCAGAGGATAGATCCAAGTTATGTGCCTGTTGGGATCAGCGAGAGCTAGCTGAGTTTTTCGTCAGCCATCCAGGTTGTTCTGCAGAGTATTCCGCATGGATGGAGACAAAGACTGCATCGGCTACGGTAGTATCCATAGTGCAGGGGACTGATTCTGATAATGAGGAGCCTATGGAGAAGGCTGATATTCCCATCAAGGAGGATTTTACTACTGGGTTGCCAGCATTTGTGATGGATTCTCCCACTATGAGTGCTATTGTTATTTAACATTCAACAAATTATTTGGAGCAGAGTCTACATCTGATGACCTTTGAGAGAGATCAGGTTAGGACTTTGATGTTAACAGCTCTTGATGGGAGAGACGCATCTCTATTAGAGAGAGACGAGGCTAGATCAACCAGAGATGCGTTGATTTTAGAGTGGGATGCTGCCCTATCCGCCCAGGATGTGACCGTCACAAACAGTACTTCAGTGAGATCCCTTACGACTGGCATCCTTGTTGATATGAGTGCATACATTGATGAGCATCATGCCGCCATGCAGTTGGCCTTGGATCTGCTAGCTCATGTAGATACCATTGGGCAGGAACTTGCAGCGTTACCTCCTTCTTCAGAGAGGGATGCTATGTTAGATCTGATAATCCGTATACACACAGATCTGTAGATAGACTTGTATTTTCCCGCACAGACTAGCTTAGCCATTTTGTTATGTACAACATATTTTGTATATATCAAACAGTATTATATATGGTAGGGAAATATATTTTGATTTACTTCCCTTTTAATTGTGCCTTGATACTTGCTTGATATTTGCCTATTTATTCAGGGCTTGTGATCTTGATGCATTCTGAACTCATCCGTGATGTGTGGACATTGAGATGTCATAGGATCTTTCAGAACTGATCATTGATATGTGTGTATCCCTACCATCTTTGGTGTCTTGGGACTGGTTTCTGTATGTAGATGTGGAGAGGAGTGTGGCTTTTCCTCTATGAGATTGACCGCACCACAGATGGTCGCTAGTACTCCTATTTGTGAGAAGCCTAGTTAATTCCATCTCTTATGGATTAGTGTTGCTCTTTGAAGCACAACCACAGCTTAGATGGTCGCCGAATCTCTTATTTGTGAGTAGAGGTTAGGTAGTTCCATCCCTTTGGTCTGAAGCCAATGAAATGTGGTGGATTGAAGTTTGATCCCAGTATCGTGTGACAAGTATTTTTGTTCTGGTAGGGGGTTAGACAGAACCATAAATGGCTGCCTACGTAGTCCTATTGAAGAGGAGATCAGGTCTGCGTAGTTTGAACCTGATGTAAGAGGTTTAACGCTGAATGTGAAAGGCAGATGGGTGTAGAAGCTTTATTGATGAAGAAGGGTGTAGAAGTGTTTTTGTGGTTTTTTGTTTTTGTAGAGAAATGGTATAAATGTTTTTGTTGTTTTTTTATTGCAACCGGGCCATATAGAATATGGTTGCCTACGTACTCCCGTGTATCAAGGAGATCAGGTTTGATGTAGTTCGCCCCTCAGGACGAATTGCAGTCAAAGAGAAGTATGAATCCCATGTGCAGGCTATACTGTGGGGAGAAGAAAGTTTGATCCCATGATTGGGACAAACTACAGGTGTGAAAAAGTTTGATCCTGTCTTCAGGACAAACTGCAAGCGTAAAAAAGTTTAATCTCGTCTTCAGGATAAACTGCAGGTGTGAAAGGTTCAATCCCTAGGGGGATAACCGAAATTGTGTGAAAGGTTTGAAATGAGGTGAAACCAGGCTTCTGGTTTGAAGTGTATGTTTCCCTGAGGGGCAGAAGAGTATGTAAAAAGGGTCAGAAAATCGGGATAACTGGTGAATTGATGATCAAAAACCAGGATGTTTGCTTGATGATAACTTCAAACATAGTACCATTTCACGGTGTCTAAGTTAATAAGCTATGGAAATTCATCGTCATCCATTTCCTGAAGCCTGAGAGCGCCTCCTGTCAATACCTCATTGACAACAAACGGGCCTTCCAAGTTAGGAACGAATTTTTCCTTAGATTAATCTTGGTCGTCAATGATCTTCTTCAAAACCAAGTCGTGTTATTTAAAATTCCGTAGCTGGACTTTCCTGTTGTAGGATATTATGATCCTTCGCTGATATAACTAACCAAGGAAGATAGTCGCGGTTCGCCTTTCGTCTATTAGAGATAATTGCTGATACCCGTCTTGTACCCATTGATCTTCATCCAGCTGAGCGTCCATCAACACTTTGAGGGATTCCATTTCCACCTCAAAAAGGAGCACTGTTTCCATCCCATAGGATAATGAGTAAGGTGTTTCCCTAGTGGAAGTACGCATTGAAGTTCTGTAGGCTAATAAAGTCAGAGGCAAGAGGTCAGGCCATCCTTTGTGATTGGCGGACATTTTCTGCAAGATCTTATTGATGTTTTTATTAGCTGCTTCAACAACACCATTCATCTTTGGATGGTAGATGATGGAGTTAAGGTGTTTGATGTGGAATTTACTGCATAACTCCTCCATCATTTTGTTGTTGAGGTTTTTAGCATTGTCTAACATAATGACCTCTGGTTGTCCATATCGACAAACGATTTTGTTTCTAATGAAAGTAATGATGACTTCTTTGGTAACCCTGGGGAAGGAGGCTGCTTTTACCCATTTGGTGAAGTAGTCAATCATGGTGAATATGAATCGATGTCCATTACTAGCTTTGGGCTCGATGGGACCAATCACGTCCATTCCCCACATTGAGAAGGGCCATGGCGAACTCATATTGTGGAGTTCCCTTGGGGGCGTGGATAGCATTCCTATGAATTTGGCATTGATAGCACCTCTTGACGTGATCATCACTATCAGCTTTGAGCGTAAGCCAATAATGCCCTGTTCTGAGGATTTTCTTGACAAGTAGGCGTCCGCTCATGTGTGGGTCACATACTCCACCATGGATCTCATCCATAAGCCTCTGAGCTTGGTCTTTGTCCATACATCTGAGGAGACCTAGTCCTGCATCTCTTTTGTAGAATGCATCTCCGCTCAGGTAGAATTTCATAGCAAGTCGATGGATCTGCCTCCTTTCAGTCGGGCTCGCCTCAGCGGGTGTAGATCCATCTCATAGATACTCCTTGATATGTTGATACCAAGGGTTGTGGATGGGAGGTAACTCATCCGACACTTCTACAATATAGTTCCCATAAGTTGGGGCCTTTTGCAGGGCAAATGTGATGCTTGGCATGTTTTCCTTGTCAGGTATGTGAATCAAGGAGGCCAACGTTGCTAATGCATATGCAAAATCATTCCTATTACAAGGAATGTGTAGAAAGGAGATTTCTTCGAACTCCAAAGACATCTGTAGAACTTGTTGATGGTAAGGCAGCAGATATAGTTCTTTGGTTTGATAGATTCTTGTGGATTGTTTGATTACCAACTCTGAAGGATTAGGTTATATTATGTTGTTATTACTGTTTGTAGTAAGATAATATAATATTTATCATGTAATGTAAGACGTAAAGGTTCTCGAGACTAGGAAGGTAGATAACTTTGATATAATAATTTTTTTTAGTTAATACATTAAGTAGTTAAATGAATGTTATAGTGGAGCACTAAGTACGGGTTTCAAGTACTCAGATTCGGGGGTGTCACATCAGTTTCGTAATTTGCAATTACATTCTTTGTCTTTTAATCTCGTTCAATCATTCCGTTTAACCATTACTAAGGGTTTAAATCACTTAATCAAGTGTTACATTAGGCGAAATATATGATCTTTATCTTCCCTTACACTTCCCCCAAGAGTTGAGCAGTTAAAAGCTCTTCTCTGGACTTTGCCCTGCACAGGCGATGCGGCGCCGGTTCCCCTCTTTCTTCTCGCGCTGCAGTGCCACATGCTAGTGTTGGACTTCACGGGTTGGCTTGCAATGGCCAATCAGAGTGCCTTCCTCCCATTGGGTGGCCATTGACCGCTTCTACAAGGGCGTGACTAAGATCTTGCGGCGCTTGGGCCCTAAACTCATAAAATTTTTCTAAGTGTTGGAAAATGTTTAAGACGCTTATTTCACAATCTCACAACTCCTTCGTTATAATTTGGAACGAGGTCGTTTCAAAGCCATTCTCTTCCTTATCTTACGTACCTCAACTTCCCTCAGACAAAAATTTATTCTGAATCCGTTAACATGTCATTCAATTGGCTTAATCTTTATTAATCATTCATTTTATGTTATTAACGTTCTTCATTTGTTCGTCCGTAATTTGGTCATCCAAACTTGGAACTCATTCGTTCTTGAGTCCACGACTCATGTTTTCTATGTTCTCTTACATTCTTATGAAGCCCTATACGTTCGGGTTCATTTACACACTTTCTAGTTCTCGTTTGTCTTTTACGAAATTTTCGCCATAACTTCATTATAGCCAAGTTTAATCCGTTATTCATAAACGTTTCTACCGTTCCTAACCAAGAATTAAGCAACTAATTTATACGCGATGGTTTTAAACTTTTCCATCAGTAACAAATTATACTACGATGGTTTTAAATTTTTCCATCAACAACGTTCTTCGTATTCTTCGTGTGTTCTTCGTGTTTTTCATTTTTAATCAATATTTTGATTACGATTTTACTTTTTATTAGAATTCAGTGTTATGAAACACCATTCCTTACTAATTCCACCAAATCGTTCATATGATTCATTCGGATCGTTCAAATTCATTACAAAACTTATACTTCCTTAAGAAATTTATAAACCAAACTTCTAGTTCTTATTTCTTCGTTTTCTCATGATTTCAACCATATGAAATCATTCTTAACATCTCTTACTTTTATTCTCATTAAGTTATGTTTTAAACATATAAAACTTAAAGAAAATTTTATAGAAGTTAGGTTTTGGATTACCTTTCTTTTTTAAACTCCTCTCGTTGGACAAAGTTTGCTCACGAGCTAAATTTTCCTCTTCCTTTTCCTTCCCATCCGAGCTCTCTCTCTCTCTCTCTCTCTCTCTCTCTCAAGTGTTGGTGATTTTCAAAATCACCAACAAATGAATTTAGGTTATCCTTTATAGATTTTTAAAGCTAGGGGTAAAATATTCATTTTACCCCTATGGTTACTATTCACCCCTCTTACTAAACCTCATTACTATTCACGAATCTTCTCCTGAAAGATTCGTGCTTCCGTGTTGCGGAATTTGTCTGACAGTTTTAAAAACTGCGATTCTCAGAGTCCAAATATTTTTAGATATTTCGTCTTTTCTCTACAGTTTAACATTTTCGTATTCTTTGGATCTCCGAAAAACTGAAAAACACTTTTTGACGTTATGTGTTTTCCTTCACATTTTCCCTATTGTAGTTAAACAAGTGAAAAATACATAACAATACTTTTCGTCGTATTCATTTCGTCCGATTTTTGCACGTTTTTTAAGAAAACTTTTATCGACTTACTTAATTTTTCATGATATATTATCGTCAAATCTTTCGACGAAATATCATTTCGACATACCGAACTCTTGGAAGGCTTAGGTTATTCAAACCCTAATCCTTAGGGTTTTGTTAGGTGAATAGTGCCTATTTCATCTTTTTCCTCGGAAATATTTTGTTCCCGAAATTTTTTTATTTTCGTCTTGACAATTCCTACCCGTTCAGTCTAGCTCATAGCCAAAATCCTCGCATATTATAATCATCCTAGGTTATAGAACAATTAATAAACATAGCACATAATATTATTAATAAAAATTCATTTTATTCATAACTAATTCTTTAAATCTTAAATTCTGGACAATCTGATTTTCCGAGTTGTCACATTCTTCCTCCCTTATAAAAATTTCGTCCTCGAAATTTCTTAAAACCACAACTATACCCAGGTCATCACATTCAATCCTTCTTCACAGAATTTCGTCCTCAAAATTTTAACATACCCTTCTTCTCAACTTCTCTTCAAAGAAGTTCTTATCTTTCAAACATTCCTTAACCTTCATAACTTATCAAGAATCACGAAGTAGAATAAATAACGAGGAATATAAGAATTCCTTTAAAACATTTCATACTTTTGCTGAGGGGTCAAATTGACCATGAACTCTTACTAGGTTTACCAGCATGACGACGTAACCCTTCTTTCACGGTCAGTTTACAATCACCCAGAAGGTAAACTACATCTTTCATATGTAGGAGATGAACCCATCGTATAACCCCATTTCGGGCTGTGTTCACCTCAGACTTAATAATTATATTCCGCACCAAAACAATTTGGTTCGGCACAACTCTTCAAAGAAAGCTCAATTTTCTTATAACATGACATACCATTTATCTTAGCCAAATCAAATATCTTAGACCATACCAATAAATTGGATATCAACTTCAAACATTCGTCTAGTCAAATCAATTGACATCGACTATCCTTTAAATTCTTTTACAATACATTAAAACATTTTATGACATCATTATACCGTACTTTTCACAATACGTTGAGGACTTCGTCAGTTTATGACTACGTCATTTTACATCATACCATAGCGGGTTGTTGATCCTAAGATCACATCCTACACTAGAATTAATTGCATTAATAACTCTATCTTTTTACTATCTTTGCATAAAATGCACTGATAATATAAAATTCATTTTGATATTTCAAATCAATTTCTATCTAGCCAAAACAATTAGCATAGATATATAAAGAATAGTTCTTTTAAAATCTATTGGTTCCAAAAGTTGAACCAATTCTTTCCCTTTTCAAATGCACACATAAGCATGATTTCAATAGACTTCGAAATCTAGCATAGCTAGATGACTTGAAATATCATATTTCTCCATCTTCCTTCATTGTCTTACTTGCGACAATACTTATTCTTCAATAACACCTTCAATGCAAAGTATACTAAAAATAATTGCTTTCAGTCTAAACTTTCTTATACCTTAGTATAGTCCATCAACATACCACACTTTATGTGTTTAAGAACTTTCCACATCCATATGTGTTTAAGAACTTCTCTTCTTAATATGTAATCCAAGTACAAATCAAGGACTATCCATATGCTTAGGTCTCAGAAACATAGCATATAACTATGAGTCACAAACTTTTCATAAGTATGAGTTTCAAGAACTCGCACCTAACTTATCATTCGCTACCTATCAAGTATATACATGAGAAAACATTCACCTTCTTGTCATATACATATTGATAGCGCGACATATTCCAATGATTATCATTGTAATAAGCTAAGCAGTTGTTACACCAAAGCACAAACCTCTGCCCATAACAAAGGCTCATACATCTCAGCTATAACACGAGTCCTCAATTTAAATCTTACAACTTCTAACTTTCTCTTTACTTAATATGAAATTTCTTTAATTCATATGTTATCCTTTACAACTCAATCTAAGTTCTTCTTCCCGTACTAATTCATAGTACCATTCATTTATAGTATTAGCTACAAATTATTCATCGTTTAACAGATCATCTGTTATTACAATTCACTATGATCATGTGGTGATCTTCTTCCTTAATCATTTAACTCAACGATTTTCTTATCCTTCCCTCTACGATTATAGTCTTAGATACTCATACCTAAGGTTTATAACCTATCAGCTCTGATACCACTTTGTAACACCCTAAAATTCCGGTCTATCTTCACACCCAGATTCCTTACGTCACGGTCCCACTTCTTCTCAAACATACATCATTATATAGTGAAATATAACAACATACATTCTCAATTCCCAAGTTCTAATACCTTATAATATTACAAATAATGATGATTATATTATTCTTTACATCTTACATGAGGGAGTTTCATCCGCCACCAAGGATACATGACAATTCATTAAACTAGTCTATTGTTTAATTAAACTATTATACATTACAAGTCTTCGCTTGATCTTCACGCTCATTCATCTAATGAATGGTACTTCTTCTGGATACCGATCAACTTGATCTTTACGGGATCCTTATGTTCTTTTACTCGTACGTAAGTGCGAGCATTCAATTGCTCAGCAAGTCATAGCAGTTGAACAAACAACTTCAAGAATTCAAACATTCCTTTAGAACTTTGATAACCGAATAAAGGTTATGAAGCAGCTTGAATAATAGGAATAATCTTGATTCCTATCATTTTAAAACATTAGTCACATTAACTTTGAAGTACTTTCATTCTTCTACTCTTTTTCATACACATCCTGTCTGGCAAGAATCATTACCACAAACTTAACAATAATGGTTCATGTATAAACAGAACATTCTCATATTGAGCAGTTCAATTACAGAATAGTTCATCTCATAGAAACACCAAAGTGTTCAAATTGTGGCACAAGGCCTCATACGCTCTACCACCTTGTAAAAATATCAAACATTTGCACATAGACAGAACTTTTTAAGTTCAACAATTGAGAAGTTTAAGAAACTAGCATTCATTTAAAATATGAATGAAGTTAGGAAACTTACCTTACGTACAGCTATAGCTTACGGTTTACGGTGAACTGCTTATTCCAATCCCTATAAAACACATAAGGAAATAAAACATACACTAGTTAGTCATACACTTGACTTACGCATTGGTTTACTTAACTTTACTTCTTAGGGTTCACGTTCTGGCAATCTAAGTTTACGCGACTAACTTTCCTTATCGGTTTACGGCTTCATGACATACGGAGATGTCTTACTCATACGATCATCATCTTTGATGATTTGTATTCTCATCTTCTTCTTATAACTCCTCTAGGACTCAGCACACATCGTGTCTCTACTAGTAGTCCATACGGTACTCTGAGTGGTTTCCCATAAACAACAAATAAATAAGTTCCCGTTTCATCTACATTGTCTTTCATAGTAAGTGAGATCGGTTGCCAGTTTCGTATATACCTCCGCTCTCTGAAGGAATTGTTTAGCCTAGCTCCCATATGTCAACCATCAAAGATTACGATTGTACCACAACTTAAACTTATCTTAACTTATCCGAACCATTAAACTATAATATTTGTTAAGTCAATTTCTCATTCCTTTTGGCTTTCTAGCAACTAAATGACATACCTCAGGATTCATCCTTGATCGTCTAATCATTTTACATTACCTTATTTTTATCTTACAATGTCTGGTTCATTTTATTCGGAACGTTATCCAAATTATTATTACTAACTTGGCTTCTTACGTTACACGTTATTATCTTTAATTCAGTTCTTCACCATTCATAGGTTTAATCATTTGTCTTCATTACCCTACGGTCAAACCATACATGGGGTGTAGGTTCTGCCCATTAAATATTCGCTTACACTTAACCTTCACATCGGTTAAAGTGTTTAACGCTTACATTTCATTCTAATATTCTCTATTCGACTCACATTCGACTTTCATTAATCTTGTTACCGTTTGTTATGACTTTCTTCATACTGTTCATTATTCTTTCTTAATGTCGAAACCATACAATTCGTTGTATGCTAAGATCGATCATTCATCGCAACTACGTTGCGTTCACATCGTCTATACGCTTTACGCATATCTCTAATTACACATAGAGATATCTGACATTTGGCTTTCTTCTTCTCCATAGCTCGTAGAGAGTCTTTTTTAACTTAGAGTGCATAAGAGATCTGTTCTGAGTGTAGCATGTAGTGTTGATACATTCTGCCTAGAAGTATTCAGGTAGACGGGCTGCTGCTAGTAGAGTTCTTCCATCTTTAATCAACGTTTTGTTCTTTCTTTCAGCTACTCCATTTTACGGTGGAGTTCATGGAGTTAAGAAGTAGTGACTGATTCCATTGTCTGTTCAGAACTGATCCATCTCAGAGAAGTCGAATTCTCTACCATGATCACTCCTTATAGCCTTGATTTTCTCCCCTTTCTCATTCATCACCAGCCTGAACATCTTGATGAGTTGGGAACTTGTTTCATCTTTTGAGTTTAGAAAAAACACCCATGTAAATCTTGTATAGTTATCCACTACGACCAATGAGTATTTCTTCCCTTCAAGGCTCATTGTTGGAATTAGTCCTAATAGATCCATATGAAGTAGCTATACGGGCTTATCAACTGAGCTGACAATTTTTCTTTTGAATGAGCTTCTAGTTTCTTTTCCAGGTTAACAAGCGTTTGATGACCTTTCATTGACAAAGCTGAGCTTGGGTAAGCCTACTACTAGATCCTTGGAGGCCAGTTTTGACATATTTTTGAGGTTGAGATGAGACAGCCTTCTCTGCCATAGACAACTCATTTCTTTAGAGGCTTTAGCCAAAAAGCTTATTGTATCTTCAGAACTTAGTTGACTAAGATTAATAGTGTAGACGTTTCCTTCTCTTATTCCCGTCAACTTTATAGAAGAGGTCTTCAGATCTCTAACTTGACATTGATTGTTGAGAAAGGTAACTTGATGACCCTTGTCACAGAGCTGGCTTATGCTCAGAAGATTATGCTTTAGTCCTTCCACATAGGCTAATTTGCTGAAGGATATTGCACCATTCCCAACTGAGCCATTACCTATTGTCTTGCCAAAGCCATTATCTCCAAAGATGACTATTGGACCCTCTTTCTCTATGAAGTCGGATAGAAGGGCTTTGTTCCCAATCATTTGTCGTGAGCATCCAATATCCAGGTTCCAAGTTGTGATCGTGGAGCTCTGTTCCTGCAGTGAGGTTTAAGCTCTTCTTTTTGTACCCATACTTGCATGGGTCCTATCTTGTTAGTACCCTTGGGGACCCAAATCTGCTTGACTTTGGGTTTAATATGCATAAGATTATTGTAACATATTGCAGCCTTATGACCAATTTTATCACATATAAAACATCTAGCATGATGCATGCTTATGTGTCTGTGCGGATTCTTTCTCCATTTGAACTTATGTGGATTTCTTGCAGTCTTTCCTTTATACTGATTCTTCTTTTTCCATGTGTCCTTGTGATTCATGATTTGTGAAGAGTGTAACTTAACTCTACTATTCCCACCTGGTTGGTTCGTGGAGTTGATTTTGCTCGACTCTACGATCCTTCGAGGTCGGAGAGTAGTGACTAAGTTACTCTTCTCTTTTTTTAACCCTAGGCCAACATGGGATCCGTTATGCCTTATAGCATAGATTGGATCAGAAGAACAGGGGTGGACCGGTTCTTCCTTCTTTGAGGATTTCACGAATGTAATGCTTCTATTGAGGTTTGAAGCACTGCTGATGTTAGTTTCCTTTGATTTTTCCACATTCGATTCTGAGGTGGATTCCCCAAATCCTAAACCTGTTCTGTCAGATGCACTTCTCTGATTGGAGATTAGGGAGTCCATGGATGAAGAGGATCTATTCAACGTTAAGATTGTCTTTTCTAGTTCTTCAATCTTAGAGGTTAGATTTGACTCTCTTTGTGTATTAAGTTAATTAGTCTATTTTAAGAGTTTATTTTCAGCTTTAAATTTGGAGAGAGATAGCCCTTAGAAGAGCTGTTTCCAGTTATTCCTGAACTTTTTCTTTCTATTTTTGAAGAAGAGAATAATCTTTAGACAAAACTCTGAACCATTTCATGTATTAATGCAGATCAGATCTTATGCCATGTAGTGCAGTTCTTAGATCATCAATATCTACATCAGGAGAGTTAATGTCAAATACCTCATCAATACTTACTTCATGATTGTCAGTGCTTTTCTTATCCTTTTCATTTTTGGCCATTAGACACAAATTTACTACTTGAGGATCTTCATCATGTCCACACTCAGGAGTTGTGTCGTTGTCTGAGTCACTCCATGATCCTCTGACCACAAGACCTTTGTCTTTTTTCTGGAGCCTCTTGTTGCCTTTGAATTATTTCTTTGAATTTTATTTCCTTTTTAGTTCTTCTCTAAGAGGTTTGTTGCAGTTTGCAATGAAATGGCCAGGCTTCTTGCAGTTATAACATAAGTCATTTATATGCTCCTGGTTGTTGTTGTTGTTGTTGAATCTCTTAGGTTTTCTACTTCTGCCTTTACGCGTGAACTTCTTGAGTCTTCTTACTAGCATTGTAATATCCTCGTCATCATCTTCCTCAGTGTCCACGTCATTTTCACTGTTAGCTTTGGAGATGGTATCTGTTGCTTTGAGAGAAACTCCTTTGTCCTTCTTTCTACTTTTATATAGAGTCTCTGCTAGTTGAGTCAGTTCAAGTTCATAGGTGAGAATGTTTCCATAGTGTTGTTGAACAGTTATTTAATAGAGATTCTTTGATTCTCTGATTGCAGTGGTTTTGGTATCGCACTTGCTTGGTAAATCTCTCATGAATTTTATGATCAGATATTTATTTGGATAGATCTTTCCAAAAGCTCGAAGGGAGTTGAGCAGAACATTGAATCTCTCATAAGTGGAAGTGACATTTTCCCCTGGAACATGGGCAAACATTTCATAGTGTTTAGTCAGAAGAGATTGTTTGTTTTGTATGACTTCTTCAGTTTCTTCCGGTATAATGAGCAATGCTTCCCCTACTTCTTTGGAAGTTTTGATGTTGACCACATTCTCTAACAGATCATCTTCAAAAGACTGGAACATAATGTTCTTGGCCTTTTTGTCGAGTTGGACAACATTCTTTTCATTGTCAGTCGACTCAGTTTTAACCTTGATTTGAACTCTGTTTGGATCTTCTGGAGTTGGTGCGAGCTTTGTTGGACTGTAGGGCCCATTTATGATAGTTTCAAATAGCTATTCATCTATTAAGTCCATGTATGCTTGCATACAAACTTTCTAGTTAACAAATTTATCTTTGTTGTAAATTGGTAGCTTGCTGCCTCCTCCAGTCTTTGATTCGCTTATTAGATGTGTCAATGGATCTACTCAAGATTTGTAGGCTAATTGAGAGAACCTGCTTTGATACCAATTGTTAGTTCCTAAAGGCACAATAGTTATCTAGAAGAGGGGTTGAATAGATATTTTAAAAATTCTTTTTCAAAAATCCTTTGTCAGATATTGTTAATCAATTTTGGCGGAATATATGATTTTTTAGTTCCCCTTTGAGATAAATAGAGTTAATAGTTAACAGGCAATTATAACAAGTAAAGTAGTTAAAGTAAGAATATAAAAGACACAAAGAATTTAAGTGGTTCAGAGCACTCAAGGCTCTTAGTCCACTCTTCTACTTCTTGAGTAGGAAATTCACTAAGGATGTTTTTACAATCTTAAAATCACTTAGACCAGCAGTCTTGGAACTTCTTAGTTCACTTAGAACTCTTCAAGTCCAGCAGACTTAGAACTTCTTAGTTCACTTAGAACTCTACAAGTCCAATAGACTTGGAACTTCTTACTTCACTTAATGACAGTTGAGTTCTTGAATGGAGGTACTCAGTTGTCGTTAAGCTTATGTTTGAAAGAACTGAGTAGCTGAGCAAGCTTTTTTTACAGATCATAGAGTTGAGCGTTGAGTGTTCTTCAGCTTTTCGTTGTGTACTTGCTTACTTCTTGCATCTGTGTCTGATTTTCATATAAGGTGACTTTGAAATATGTCCATTTGAAACCATCCATTGAAGTGTTAATTATATTTGACATTTCTGAGCACTGATGGTGACTTCTTGGAAATCTTCAGTCCAGCCGTCTAGCTCACTGACACAGCAGACTGTTATCTCACCTAACACCTGAAAAGGTATTTTGAGCTGACATGTAGTACTTTCCTTAGCTTCTTCAATATTTTTCTTTGTTATATACTAAGGATGAGTGTTAGGTCATTGGGATTCATGAGAGTCTCAACAAATGGAGAAAACTTGATGCTTCTGATGTAGACAGATGATGCACTACGATCATGATCGTGGTGTCTTGCCATATTCGCTTGATCCAGACTGATATAGGAGAACACTACGATTTCTCTTAAGCACTGGTAGACTACGATCTTTGCTTGCTTGCTTTGCAGACTCTACGCTTCCGAGAGCACACTACGATTCTTGAGTTTGCTCTGCAGACGTTTAGACCACTCTACGATACTGGTAGAGGCCCTCTAAAGCAGACATACAATGTTTCTCGATTAGGTGGTCATATGACCTACCCCCTTATCATTCATTTCTATTGACTGCAATATATATTATATAAACTTATTTTATTGTTATATATAAACTTATTTTATTGTTATATATAAACTTATGAGTTTATATATATATATATATATATATATATATATATATATTATGTACTTATGTTTACTATTTAACTTTTTTTAAGTTTCCCTTATCATTCATTTCTATTAAGCGCAATATATATTATATAAACTTTAGTTTATATATATATATATATATATATATATATATGTGTGTGTGTAATAATTTTTTATTTTATTTTGGCTTACTATATGGTGTTTTATTAGTTATTAGACTACATATTTGTGATGGTTGGTTACAACTTTATTTTGTATATGATGTTTGTTGAATTCTTCATTTCTTTAACTTTTTAATATCAAGTGTTTTGTTTTTAGATTGTTACTACTAAATATTTACATAATTATGTCTTTAATGTTATTCCATAGTGATATGTTTTGAGTTTTAATGTATATGACATTTTATTGCTAATATACTTGTAAGTAAAATAAATAATATATACATTGCACATTGTAAACGACTTGTCGCCATAAGGACACCATGGCGGTCGCCTAGGCGTCCAGGTAGTCGGCTACTATCATGACTCGCCGTGACGTCTTAACAACTATGCTCTTCAAATTTCTAAAAGTTGAATCGATAATAATGAGTATAAAATTTAGATGCAACACTGATTGTTGAGAAGTCGTACAATATTGATACCACACAACACTTCCGAGGGGTCTATCCACAATACAGAAAGAGAAGAGTGCCAGAATTCTCTTAACATTTTAGCTATTGCGCATATAACTACCAAGATCCCAATAACAAATTATGAACTAAGCAACAAACTTTTAATAGAACTCCACTCATTTACAAAATCTTCACGGGTAGTTTCAATCACAATCATGTTTACTTTTCATACCTAATGTAAACAAACATAAAATATAAACTAAAATTAAAAAAAAACCACAAGAACATAGAATTCTTCTTCCTGAAGCAAACTTTAATAATCAGTTCTTAGAGAAATTCCCATTTATAAACCCCGTGCCTCTGAAGATCTATAAGTAAATGGTTCAAAAAGAAATGCAGCTCGAGGCCACACCATAACAGATTTCTTCCCTTTAATAGCCCATTAGTAACATGTGTAAAATATATTATACATTCATAATTACCATATCACCAAAAATGCATACCAAACGCCAAAGCCTAGTGTTGATTTTTCAATTGGGCAAGAGAAAATATAAGAGGGAGAGAGGAGGCGGCGGCAGGAGCCTTGACATCAGTCAACACATAAAACCACAACATAGCTTTTCTTTTTCTAAAAGTAGATAGGACCGATAGTTGATAAGGCTCAATCCAACCGCTTAAGCGACTAGTCGACTAAGTGATGAGTGAGTTTTATACTTACAAATTGAGTACTTCTGGCTTATAAAATTGTGTGTCCTTGAGTATTGTATATTCATTTTTATTCATTTAATTGTGTTTTTGCGTGAAAAGTGATTGGAAGAGAAATGTTTGTTAAATGATGTCAAATTAGATGAATTATTGTATGTCGTGCACCAAAAGGTGGAAAAAGGGACTCAAGTGTGTGCGGCATGTGGCCTTGTGTAGGTTGGTGTAGCAAGTGGGCCAAAATGAGCTAAGGTATGGAATAGAAAATAAGCAGCACATGCAAAATTGGTGCACGGATAGGTCAGCGCCTAGGCGCTTGAGCAAAGGCTCTGCGACGCTAGGGACGGATGCCAGCACCAAGGCATTTGATGGCAAGGGCCGCGGTGCTAGCCATGGAAGCTAGGCACTTGGGCTTGCACGCGCGTGGATGCTGATGGATTAAGTCACTCAGTGGCGGAACCAAAAAGTTTTTATAGGGGGGTCAAAATACATCAGTAAAAAAAATTTATTTATTGACGCTTGAAGTGTTTCTTTCGGTTGTACGACTTAAATAAAAATAATTATAGTTCTTTGTCGCTTAATCAAGTATTTATCCATAATCTAATATAAATAAAAACATCAATTATTAATCAGTAATTTCATCAATTTAAACATTTCATTATAATTTCATCATTCATCAATTCAATTATTCAAAAACTTTAACATAATTTTATCAATTAACCTAATGATTTCATTTAACCTAATGGAATTATGGGAAATAAATTAAGTACCAACTACCAAGCCTCCAACAGTAACAATACAACAAGTATATATCCAGAAGGAATAACAAAAGGAAATTAGAAATTACCAAAGGAAATTAAAGAGAGGAAGGCGACAACAATAACAATACAACAAGCATATCTCTAGAAGGAATTACCAAAGAAAATTAGAAATTACCAAAGGAAATTAAAGAGAGGAAGGCCCAAGCAGGAGTCAGGACTGCAGGAGGATTGGAGAATGGAGACAGTGGCAAGTGATCTGGATGACGGACCACGTGAACAAGAAGTGTTGGCCATGTGCAATCGTCACGGACGAGAGGTGGAGAGGTGTGAAGCCGTGGAGCTGGTGAGCCACGAGCACTGAGGCAGTGAGTGACCAGTCGATAAAGCCGCAGAAGAACCGAAGAGGCGAAGTCGCGAAGAAGAAAAAAGAAAAATTTGTTTGTGTCTAAGCCTAAATCCTAATGCCTGATAAGATGAGAGGGTAGAAAATAATTTTTTTTTATGAAACGACGTCGTTTCATGTTAGTTAAAAAAAACTTAACTGCTTTGCATTTAATTGATGAAGAAAAAATCGAGCAAGAGCTAAGCCAGAAGGGCGCCGGCTTCCAGGCAGGGCATCACCACAACAGCAGTGTACTAGAGAGAGTCGCCGGAATACCAGGGTCAGTTGCCCACCCCTGCCCCCTAGTTCCGCCTCTTAAGTCACTTACCAAATGATCACCTGATATATGAAGTCTAAGGGGAATCAAAGTCTAAAGTGTTGATGAATGTAACCATCCGAATTTTTGACAAAATATTAAAATAAAAATTTAATAAATAAAATTCGTATTATATGATATGTTGAATTGAACTGCATAAATGAATGTGTGTTGTGAAATATATGGTTATATGTGATTATTTGTTAAGAGTTGAATATATTATTATATATATATATATATATTTACTGAATGTAAATAAATTGTTTAAAATAATTTATGGAAGGAAAGAAATGATTAAATTTAATTATACAAAAATTGTTGTATACATTATATAAGTAAATTAAAATAATATTACAATTATTTTAATATAGTGGATTTATTTCATTAAATGTGATATTTTATTTAGTGTATAAGTTCCATTTTTATTGAGAAGAATAATTAATTATAATACATTAAATATGTATGAGTATAATGTAAAAAGGTATGTAATATATGTTATATGTATTAAACATATAGCAAGCAGGAGGTGTTGAGAATTTAAAAACATATAACTGAGTCATGTAAACCAAGTTAGAGCCGTGAGTTTGTTGGGATAAATATTTTTTAGGTCAGTCTACTTTTGGAATCGAGATTTATAAATCTTCAATTTGAACTTTTATTTTCTTATAGTCAACTCACTGAACTTTAGTTTACTAACAAAACGTTTACAATTTCGTTAAATCTGTTGATTTTTAACAGAATTTGACACATAAATAGCTGAGTTAGAAAAAAAAAACTTATGTGTCAATAATTATCCCACGTGGCCTTGATTATGTGGATCTAAAAGGAAAATTTATACCAAATGAATTTTTACGTAATTCTTTACAAATAATAATATAAATTAGAAAAGTTTGCCAAAAAAATAAGGAAATAAATAAAAATATTTTTATAATTAATATCAAATGAATTTTGTTTAATTATTTACAAATATAATAATATAAATTAGAAAAGTTAGTCAAAAAACAATAAAATAAATGAAAAATATATTTAATTTTTTTAATAAATATCAAATGAATTTTTATTTAATTCTATACAAATATAATAATAAAAATTAAAAAAAATTGCAAAAAATAAGAAAATAAATAAGGGACTCTCTCACCGCACAATCATTTTCAATTTCCATTTTCCCCTCTTCTATTTTTTCTCCATTTCTCTTTGTAATTTCTCTCTCTTCTCGCTCTAATAACCATAATCATGTTGCTTAAAGCTACTCCAACTTTCTCTCTCGTGAACACCAACAACCGACCGATTACTGGGGTTGTCTTTGAACTCTTTAAAGAGGTGCGTGAAAAAGGAGCTTATGTTCATGCTCAATGTTCCTCAAGATTCTTTTGCTCGCCAGAAGTATGCGGATGGTGAATCCGATATCAACGAACAAATTAAGTGGGTTCTTTTATTTCTTTCTTCTTTCACACACACACACATAGTATTAGAAATACACATTTTATTTTTCAGCTTTAAGTATGGTTATTGTTCCGTTTAATAATCCTTGTTTAAAAATCGTTTAGTGAGGGTTTAAGTAAATAATAGAGGTCTGTATGGTTAATATTTGTTTTCATTTATTTACTTATTTTTTGAAAAACTTTTCTAATTTATATTATTATATTTGTAAAGAATTAAATAAAATTCATTTGATATTAATTAGAAAATAATTAAATATATTTTTATATATTTTCTTATTTTTGACTAACTTTTCTAATTTATATTATTATATTTGTAAATAATTAAACAAAAATTCATTTGAAATTAATTAAAAAAATATTTAAATATATTTTCATTTATTTTCCTTTTTTTTGGCATACTTTTCTAATTTATATTATTATTTGTAAAGAATTACATAAAAATTAATTTGGTATAAATTTTCTTTTTAGATCCACATAATCAAGGTCACGTGGGATAATTAGTGACACAAACTTTTTTTTTTCCAACTTAGTAACTTATGTGTCAAATTTCGTTAAAAGTTAACAGAGTTAACAAAATTGCAAACGTTTTGTTAGTAAACTAATGTTCAGTGAATTGATTGTAAGAAAAAAAAAAGTCCAGTAACCCATTTGTAAGTCGACCTAATGTCGACGTCGGAATTTTTATTTGTCCCTTTTCGTTTCTTATTCTTTGGTGTTCTCATGTTATGTGAGATTTGTTTGAAAAAACAAGTAAAAAAGGTCCAACATGTATAATGTCGATGATTTGACTGTAAGAGTCGCCAGTTGGTGTTTTTAACTGGTTGCACCAACGCAATCGAGAAAAAGGTTTGCACATTGACCCAAAGATGTGACACTGCTAAACGAGTCTGTGGAACCGAGATTCATTTGGGTTCGGGGGTTTGATTATGCGGAGGGAAGGTGTTAGGCACCCCCCGACATCCGTGTTGCCACACTGATCGCCATTTTTCAAGAAACTATTATATGAATGTGTGTGTGTGTGTGTGTGTGGATCAATGTGCAATTTATTTGGAAGTAGTGCGAGGCCTCAATGGCACCTATATACAAAGGGTTTGAATTTATATGAAAAATTCGGTTTTAAACATGATATAGCAGTGAAGTTCTGTAAAATAGGTTTTTCAAACCACGTGCTCAATAGTAATTGAGACCTTTTCATACTTCCATTTTATTATTAAATGTTCAGCTTGTTTGCTTTTATTTTTTTTGAAATGCGTATCATCTTCGAGAAAATAATATACAGCAGTGCCGAACTCCTCATGGGAATGACAGCCATCTTAGGAAATTCAAACATTGTAAATAATGTACAAGATGATTACAGCTGAAAAAGTCCATCACGGGAACCGAATCTAGATTTAGTAGACTGAATCTATGATCACATGATTCCTAGGCTCACATGATACCGCAGTTTATATGAAAAGTAGTAAGCAGTTATATATATAAATGTTGTAAATATATATATATATATATATATATATATATATATATATATATATATATATTTATCTGAGACATGATCAACCACCACACGAAGCACCTCCATGGGGATCGAAATGTAAATATATAAAATATATATATATATATATATATATATATATATATATATATATATATATATAGACATGATCTACCACTAGGAAGCACCTCTGTGGGGGATCAAAAATGTAAATAAAGCAATAAATGCGATCAACCACCACGAAGTAAACTCTAGTCGGGACTGAATGTAAAGAAAACAGTAAAAACGATCAACCGCCACGAAGTAAACTCCAGGCGGGATGAAATGTAAATAAAGCAGTAAAAGACCATGAAGTAAACTCCAGGCCTGACAGAAATGTAAATATATAAGCAGTAAACGCACAGGATGTTTCTCATGCAGGCTTCGGTTTATAATTTTTGACTTGTCGATATATATATATATATATATATATATATATATATATATATATATATATATATATATATATGTAAAAGCAAGTAAGCGCTACGGATGTAAAATCCAAGCTCATCGAGATATAATCAAACAACAGATTAATATATATATATATATATATATATATATATATATATATATATATATATATAAGCAACTAAACGCTCCAGACATAAGTTTAGGCTCAATCGAGGCATAACTCGATAATGTTAGTCCATATATAAAAATATATACATATATAAGTATATATATATATATACAGACAGAAATGAAAACCATGGACCGAAGTCCAAGCATACACATACAACACGACTCTTAACGTGAAGAATATTGTGTGCAAAGATGAAGAGAAAGGCTTTATAGAGTGTGAGAAGGCTTACAGTGGGCTGCCAAGGCAGGCTTCTATGACTCTAGATGGATAAACACTTAGCTCCTGCTGGTAAAATATAGCTCTATATGTGATCTAACAGGTGTTAAAAATGAGAAAGCACTAAATATGGGGTGTGTACGGATTAAATTGGACAGGGCTTCCTTGCCTCTTTTTCTCTTACAAATGGCCACCCCAAGCTCTATATTTATAGAGCTAGAGCAGTGTACTCAAGTGCACTGCGGCATGAAATGCACCTCCATTGCCGGGGTACCCCTAAGCTCAAGTGGGTCCCCCTAGTCTCAAGTATGTGCACTTGTGCACTGTGATGTCCGGTCGAACTTGCAGAACTTCAATCCGAGCATCCGAATGAGGTGTACAAGACCTACTTCGGACCGCTTTTGTTGAGAGTTACACAATAACATGGGATTAGAGGTTGTACGAAGTCAGGAAGAGGGGACCATGCCCATGGTCTTCAAGCTTCAAATTATATCCGGTGTGCTGCCACGCGTAATAGTCACTCAGGATTGGAATTCCTTGGCTCTTGTGGGACATTTCTATGTAGAAATGTATGTATGAAATGTTTAGATGACGCACTGGGGTTGAGGTGGCAAGATGAAGAGTTTGCACCTCACTGGGGTTATCTCCGGTTTGGGCTGATAGCAGACGTTGCTCAGGGTTACATCTGAGATTGGACTGCTGCAAGTGTTTGAATTTTGCAAGGTCATCTGTAAGTGTACATGTCTTCCCGGTGTTAGCTTCGGGTCTTTGGAATGAGTGCCTCAGCAGGAGGTCTAAGATTGAAGCTGATTGCATGCATTTGAAACAAGCATTTCCGGAGTTATCGCCGGAACTGCAATGACATTCCTTGGGGTTATCTTCAAGGACAAAACTCGGGGTTATCTCCAAGGTTGGAATTGATACTCCCAGTGTGTGTTCTAGGGTTGAGACTGAACTTCTGGTAGTATCCGGAATGGATGTGAACTATCCTCTAGGGTTATCTCCGAAAGACGAATCTACCCTCTTACAATGTTAGTAATAGGTGTGTAGAAAATTTTGAGTGTCTATAGATGCCCCTCTTTATCATATTCTTGCAATGCAAGGCATGGATAAGATAAAGAACCCTAGACACTTGAAATGCAACAAGATAAATATGATGCTATGTACAACAACATGATGCAAATGCATGATGCATGTATGTTGTTGGATTATTTTCCAACATGATGGAATGATTACCGGTTCCCTGTTAATCCTGTCGGGGATGACAATCATTGATGTCTTGGACATGCGATCCAAGTCTTCAAAAATTTTGACATTGGGGTTATCACCAAAGTCATGAATCCTTGATACAGACTTTACTCAGCAGAGGTGCCTCTTGTGTACAAGAGATCTGTGGGGATAAAGCTTTGTCTATTTGAGGATGTGTATAACATATACCACAGTCTGTCAGATTCTTGCTTAATAGTATGTATTGTCAGGTCGTTTGCGACCTTGACGATGTGTGTATCACCGGATAGATCCCTACTGTGCAAACTGTCAAGGCTGATTGACGTTTATTGATTTGTGTATCAGTGGTTGCATTGCATTGTGACCCCCGCTGGGGAAGGTTGTGGATAAGTGCACTGATGGATGAGATCATCGAATGGCCTCTGATGCTTTGATGGGTTTATTTGTCATCGGTTGAAATGACGTCAAAGTTGTTTGACCTTCAATTACACGTACATCAATGGTCGTACTACGTTGTGACCCCCGTCGGGGATTATGTCAAAGCTGCTTGACCTTTATTGACGCGTATATCAATGGTCGAATTGCGTTGTAACCCCCGTCGGGGATTATGTCAAGGCTGTTTGACCTTCATTGATGTGTATATCAATGGTCGAATTATGATATAACCCCCGCTAGGGATTCTTTATCAATGTTTTAAATAAGCGTTGTGACCCCGTTGGGATTATGTCTTTTAAGGTTACGACCTTATGTTTGGCGGCATCGAACGTGTGTGAGGCATTACCGAGCATGATTTGAAAAAGTTGAGCTCATCGGTATAGTATACATTGCATTCAACTGAATACAAATGAGTGATGTGTGGAGCCAAAGTTTGGCCCGTGAAAACAAGGATTCCAGGCTATTCTGCTCAATCGCGTAGCGTTTTTATTCCTGATTTGGCCTTTTCAGCTTATGAGACCTCCTTTACAACTCGAATTGGACCGAGCCGGAGGGGTGGGACCCATGTAGGGTGCACTGTGCAGGTACACTACAGCCATTGTGTGGACTACTACCAATTGTTGTGGCTATGTAAAGCCTTTCAATGAGTTGCTTTCATAAGTCACTTTCAAGTTAAGCCGCAAAGGAAATTCGAGAGCTCTTCTTCAGACCTACTGAATTCGGGTGACTTTATGCAAATTCTGTCATCGTACAAGTGTTCTACATTGTCCTGGTAACGTATGCATGTATTATTTTCTAGTTTCTATCTGTTGAAAAATGACTTATCACATGAAATGCATTTAGACACATAGTAGTGAATATGCATGTTGATATGACTTGATAAAAAATATTCAACATAGTAAATGTTAGTATTAAACCATACTTAACATAATGATGTGAAAATTTTTTACTTTTGAAGCAGTCTAATTAGCACCTTTTACTGTTATTTTTTATCCTATATGAGGACAAATGAGTAAAGGTAGAAAAGTAAAATAATCCTGGTAATTAAACTACACTTACAGATTTTTTACTATGATGTATTAATACATGTAGGATGTATATTACTGTGGGTAGGTGTGCTACTGAATGGCCGCCTAGTCATGCATATGTTCATTTGGATAGTCCTATTTACAAAGGGTACTAAGGCAAAATTTTCCAAAACGTAGGCATTGGGTACTCATGCATTTTTAACTCTACTATAGACGTATGTTAAAATAATGCATGCATGCATGTAGACATAAAAATGCATTTTGAAAAGCTCCAGGTTAAACATTACCACACCCTTTCTAAGGTAATTTGGAGACTTGCTGTCCACATAGTATGGATCCGGATCAGCCGAGTAGTTTCCGCAGGTTCACTTATGGTGTACGGAGAAGGGCTTCTGAAGTGCCTCGACCTTGTTCTGTTAGACAGCCTCGTCGTTTGGTGGAGGCGATGATACGTCCAATCTAGGTTGAATTGCCGAACATCGAGGATGAGGAGGAGGATGTGCCGGTTGCTGACCCCGCTCCTGCTGCACTTGTTCCCCGTAGGGATTTGCCAGGCATTCAAGTGGCGAACCCTGAGCTCCTGGGTGATTTGAGTTGACACACTTCAGTTTACCTGCACGCAAATGAGGTATAAGTTAGATCTTAATCTTCCTTATTTCTTATTGATGAGGAGTAAAGGCTTCTGATGTTGATCTGCATTTGATGTAGGTTCCCAGCTTTACACAACCTCGAGGGAATTGGTTCAGCATCCACTCTATATATCAGGCTTTGCATGATGACTATAGAGCAATTATATATGGCTTGGGATTCGGGACATTCTTTTCCGTTCTTCCCTATCGTTGTCCCCGGGGTTACCTCAGGGCATTGTCTGAGCGCTGGTTTCACTAGACTTAGTCACTCTATTTGCTGGACTATGAGGTGATGATGACGCCGATGGATTGGCAGTTTATCATAGGTATGGAGTTTGGAGGGGAGCTAGTGCCTTGTATGGCAGATATCACCCCTACTGTCCTCAGATCCTTGATAAGAGTTCCAGATATGGTGCTCAAGGGCAGGACTGTTCGTACAGGTCCTTTTAGCATAGATGCTATGAGCGGGCTGTTGAGTGAGCCTCTACCCGATAATGTGAGAGTCAGGGATCACATTCTTCGGCGATTATTCCTGATGATCATTTGGGGCTGCTTCATAGCAGATAACTCTTCTATGGTGTCCTTCGCTTTGATAAGTGCCACTCGACACGTGGACCGTATAGGATATTGTGATTGTGGTTCCTATAACTTCGCCTATTTCCTCAGGGGAATGCGCATGCGATTGTAGGGCTTGACCGAGGCTTGGTTAAGATTCAACCCAATTCTGCAGGTGAGTATTTCTCTTATCTTTTCCCATGTATAGGTTAAGAGTGTTAACTAACAGCAGATGTTTGCCTTGGTGTTGGCAGTTTTGGGACTATGAGATGTTTGCATCCTGTGAGTGTGTTAGGTTTAGACACCTATCCACGAGGACGAATACGACATCATTCCATACTGGCAGAGTTCCCTGTTGGTAAGGGTTTTACTCATTGCCGCCTACAGCTAGAGTTGTTGACAGCGGATGTCATCACGTGGGTTCCCTACTCTGGGAGCATTTGAGCATTGGATTTGAGGATGGGTACCCGACTGGTGTCGAGCATGTGATTTCCACTCGTAGGATTCCTCTCTTCATAGATGGCGGATGGGAGCTTTACTTAGGAGAGTATGCTATCAGGAGCACTACATGAGAGATTTGCATGCTGATCTTGACTCCTGCCAGGCGTTATTGGCCTATTTCGTAGTCACCTGTCATTGATATTCCATTATTGGGGATTAGCGGTTCC